>JAOXOE010000506.1:4588941-4601442 GCA_028565055.1 Phoeniculus purpureus
AGTCTCCTTCACTGCAGACATTTAAGACCCACCTGGACATGTTTCTGTGTGACTTGGTCTGGGTGATCCTGCTGTGGCACAGGTATTGGAGTGGATGATCTTTCGAGGTCCCTTCCAATCCCTAATGATTCTATGACTCTATGAGGGACTTCTCCATCCTTGCATAGGTGGAGCCCAGCACCCTGAGCACTCTGAGGTTGCTTTCCTATGCCACTTCCAAAGGCAGAGCCTTTCTATCTGCTTCCTGGGTATTTCATCTGATGAAAGCACAGATAAATCTGGCTGCAGTTACACCCACCCCTTCATCACCTTATTCTGCAGAGCTGGCATTTTCTTTCCCCTGTGCCCTTTTAGGATCAGTGAACCTTCTAATGCAGAGTTATAGGACTGATGGAGCACTGGAACAGGCTGCCTAGGGGATTGTGGTGTCTCCTTCTCTGGAGAGGTTTAAAACCCACCTGGCCATGTTCCTGTGTGACTTCGTCTAG
This sequence comes from Phoeniculus purpureus, assembly GCA_028565055.1. Classification (NCBI taxonomy): domain Eukaryota; kingdom Metazoa; phylum Chordata; class Aves; order Bucerotiformes; family Phoeniculidae; genus Phoeniculus; species Phoeniculus purpureus. Next base: position 4,589,430 of record JAOXOE010000506.1, read on the forward strand.
GGGATCCTGCTCTGGCAGGGGGATTGGACTGGATGGTCTTTGAGGTCCCTTCCAATCCGTAATGTTCTGTGATACTGTAAGAAGCAAGCAAATTAATCAATAGACCTTGCAAGGCATGGCATGAGCTGTAATACCGAAGACCAAACCCTTTTGTTCTGGGATGTCTCGTCTCTGCTTTCCAAACCCTGTGCAAATACTGAGAGAAGCTTTTACAACATCCAGACCCTTCCCACGACCCTCAGGCTTTGTGTGCCCAAACAGAAGGGCAGAGAGACCACGTCCAGTGTCGCAGAATTATCTTGAAACAATGGAAGTTGCCCAAAGGGCCTCCACCTAATTCATGTTTCAATAAATAGGAGACACGAGGCAAAGAAAATGCAGCTCGTTCTGATTTTTTCATTCTCATGGCAAAACACAAGGAAGTGTTTTGTGACTGTTGACCTTCCCCTGCCCCAAGAGTGTTTTGAAGCAACTGTTCACGTGCACGTGCAAGTCTTCATGGCTGTCTCTCACTTGCAGGGTGTGTGCGATACTTTCGCTGTTATGTGGGCAGTGGCGTAAAATTTGGAGAAGAAAAATGGTGGAATCTGAGAAAAACCTGCTACCAGATTGTGGAACACTCCTGGTTTGAATCCTTCATCATATTCATGATTCTTCTAAGCAGTGGAGCCCTGGTTAGTGTGGCACAGTTCAATCGCAGGGATTTATTTCACAGTCGTGAAATATAAGAGAGGTTTTATGTCATTAAAGCAAAGAAAATGACTCTTAGTGCTTGGGAAAAAAATTAAACCAACTTAATTCTCCTCTACGTATAAGCTGGAAATAAATTTCTAAAGATATATCCTGTCCTAGGATTCCAATGTGTTTGGTGGGGATGTGTCTACAGGGCTCTACTATATGTGGTGGGAGGATTGGACTGGATGATCTTGCGAGGTCCCTTCTGATCCCTAATGTTCTGTGAGACCTCATTGCCCTCTGCAACTTTAGTACCAGGTGCCATGAGGTTGGAGATCACAGAACTCCTGCTCTGGCAGGGGATTGGACTAGATGATCTTTCAAGGTCCCTTCCAATCCCTAATGTTCTGTGATCCTGTGATAGTGAAAAAGAAAGAAGGGATGGGGAGAATTACATATTTATCAGCTAAACATAGAGGTGAGGGTGTGTAGTTGTCCACATTTTGAATGATTAAGAGGTCTTCGTGATGCGGGAGTTTCATTGTATAAAGCTCTTCTCTGACTTTTGCCATCTATCTACACGTTACGATTCCAGGCGTTTGAAGACATCCACATAAACGAGAGAAAAAGGATTAAGCATATGTTGGCATTTCTTGACAAACTCTTCACTTTCATCTTTGTTCTGGAGATGCTCCTGAAATGGGTGGCTTATGGCTTCAAGAAGTATTTCACCAACGCCTGGTGCTGGCTGGACTTCCTCATTGTAGATGTGAGTATCGCTTTGGAATGACGGTGCTTCGGGTGTTGGATTTTGCAGTGTGTAAGAATAGGTGGTTGTGTCCGGCAGCTTTGCCTCAGCAGAACGGCAGCTGTCACTCTGGTTCTGAGTGACAACCATAGGTAAAGCTCAGAGGAGGTCTTGCTGTGTAACCACATGTCACCAGGAATCAGTGTGCCAGAGCAGGGGAGACCTCTCTGCGTCATTATGTCGAGGTGTCACCCCGCTGATGTGAGTCACGTTCCTGTCTCATCCCGAGGAACATGCTCTTTCCTTTAGCGTTTCACATCCCGTTCATAAGGATGACCGTAGCACAAGGTCCGGCTACCTCTGACTGCTCCGCACATGACCTCGACAGACGAGTCTTTCAGCAGATTAGAGGAGCTGTCCTTGGCGTAGTTTCTCGACGAGGCTGCCAGTGACACATAACAGTATGTTCAGTACCATCCCTCAAGTATTTACCAGTGAAGGAGTCCAGGAAAAGGTGTGAACAGTCCTCTTGTCAAAGAGATTCCGCTATTATAAACCTTACGAAACACCCTAAATCCTTAAAATGCCACAATGTTTAATTCTCCTGCGAGGATAATCCTTCAGATCGTTGAACCAAAGTGAGCTCATGCCCTGGAAGTGTTAGTGGTACCAGGCATGTCCCCTCATACCTTCCACATTGCCTGGATGTGAGATCTGCCCAACCCAAGGAAAGCCAGCAGCACCGCATCCTCCAGATGAGGTTTAACATTTCATCTCAGTGCATCAATAAGGAGGCAATTACCTCCCTGAGACCATTTCTTATTACCTCGAGTTATTAATGTGGAAGGCTGGCAGAGGTCCTGCCATCACTGCGTAACTTACTAAACTTCTGATCAATTATTGTTCCCCATTTTACATCTGAACCTTGACTCAGGGGAGAGCTGCGCTTTCTTTGGCCCCGGTCCAGGAAAGCACTTTGATGGGATGATTTGCTCGTTTGCAGCTATGGACACATCTAAGTGCACTGCTGGATGAGAGCCTTTGGAACCTTCTCCAAGGCTCTAATAAATGGATTTATGAAAAGGAAGTTCTTTACATAAATTGTAGGCTATAAATTCCTGTCTGCATACAAGCCTGGAAACCTCTTAAAGGGAAGGCACTGTTCTTTCACAGATCAGCTTCAACAGAAGAGGAAGGGCTGGTTTAATTATCTAACCACAGCGTTGGAAACCACCAGTTCCTCGGTTAGAGCCCAACCCTGAAATCTGGGCTCGCTGTGGTTTAGGTGGAGTGACATAACTTTTCTCTCCTGGTTTCTCCATCTGTAAAACGGGGCTAACAGGGCTCACCTGAAGGATTTTCTGGCTTCCAGGAGTTTGTTCTTGGAGTCACTTTTTAATCATAGAATTGTTAGGGATTGGAAGGGACCTCAAAAGATCATCTAGTCTAATCCCCCTGCCACAGCAGGATCGCCTAGACCAAGTCGCACAGGATTGTGTCCAGGTGGGTTTTAAACGTCTCCAGAGAAGGAGACTCTACAACCCCCCTCGGCAGCCTGTTCCAGTGCTCCATCACCCTGACTCACCCTCATCAGTTCCTTCTGATATTTTTGTTGAACCTCCTCTGTTCCAGCTCACACCCATTGCCCCTCGTCCGATCACCAGATGATATTTGAATCATAGAATCATTAGGGGTTGGAAGGAACCTCAAAAGGTCATCCAGTCCAAGCCCTCTGCCACAGCAGGATCACCTAGACCAAGTCACATGAGCTTATGGAGACTAGAAGGGTTGGATCAAGGCTCACTGTTGTTCTTGGAGTTATTTTTTTATGAAGCTTGTGAAGACCTGAAGGGCTGGATCAGGGCTGAGTGCTGTCGTTATTTTCAGTAGGGATTCCCTTCAGCACGGGGACACAGCTGGGGTCTTGCAAAGGGACTACAGCCACACTTGCTGTCTCTCTTGAGCTTTATGCAATCAGAAACCCAGAGGGAAGGAAGGCTTTACAGAGGGACTTGGACAAGTGGGATCAATGAGCCAAGGCCAATTGTCTGAGGTACAATAAGGCCAGGTGCCGGGTCCTGGGTTTCGGTCACAACAACCCCAGGCAATGCCACAGGTTTGGGGATAAGGGGCTTGAAAGCTTCCCAGCAGAAAGGGACTTGGGGGTGCTGGTAGAGAGTTGTCTTAATTTGAGCCAGCAGTGTACCCAGGTGGCCAAGAAGGCAAACAGGATCAGGAGTAGTGTGGTCAGCAGAAGGGAAGTTATGGTGTCCTTGTACTTCGCCCTGGTGAGGTTTCTCCTCGAGTACTGGGGTCAGTTCTGGGCCTCTCACCATAGGAAAGGCATTGAGATGCTGGAATGTGCCCAGAGCAGAGCTACCCAGCTTGTGAGGGGTTTGGAGAACCAGTCGTATGAGGAGAGGCTGAGGGAGCTGGGCAGGGCTAATTTGGAGAAGAGGAGGCTGAGGGGGGAGAACCTCATTGCCCTCTACAGCTACCTGAAAGGAGGTTGTAGAGAGGTGAGTGTTGGCCTCCCCTCCTTAGGATCCACTGACAAAACCAGTGGCAATGGTCTGAAGTTGAGGCAGGGGATGTTTGCTTTGGATATTAGGAAGAAATTCTTGACAGAAAGAGTGGTTGGGCACTGGAAGGGCCTTCGCAAGGAGGTGGTTGAATCCCCATCCCTGGAGGTGTTTAAGAACCGTGTAACCATGGTGCTTCATGCCCTGCTCTGGTGGCAGGCATGGAGGGGGTTATTTGTGTTTATGGATCAATCAGGTATTTATGGATTCAGTATTTAGGTGTTTTGGTTGTTGTGGGTCTGGTTGGACTGGGTGGTCTAGGAGGTCCTTTCCAACCAGGACTTATTCTGGATGGTAGTTTGTGTGATGAATTCTGTGAGACAGCTTGGAGCCCTGCTGCCTTATAAACTCTTCAGATGAGTTCCACACGTGCTGGAAATGCAGACTTCGAGGCACATGTAGCCATGTACCATTTGCCTTTTGGTATTGGGGTTTGTGTTTGTAATGACGGAATGTAGAGGCAGCCACAGGTGGGCAGGAGGCAGGGGCTTCGCCTCCGCTACCAAACATCCACAGCACATGAGGTATAAAACAGATCTATGAGGGAAAGGGAACCACAGGCCCCTTATCCACAGAAAATCCACCCCAGAGCCTACTCACTGACCCAGAGGTTCTTATTTTCTTAACCCACATTTAAATGTGGGGTTTTTTGCCGGCTTCTATTCCAAGCAGAAAGTTGCTCCACCCTTGAGTTGGGTTAGTTATCGACTGACTTCAGGAAATCTCTTGCCTTCAAGTCCTCTCCATGAATGAAGCTTTTCCCCACGCCCCATTCTTTTCTCCAAAGTCCTTTCCCAATGCGGATCATGAGAAGCTGGCACTATATTTTTAGAGGGTTTAGCAGATGCTCTTCCCCAACCCTATTCCTCACACACCCCGCCACTCTGAATCGGCAGAGTAAGATGCTGTCATTTTCCCCTCACACTTCTGACTCCCATTTACATTTTCTTTTTGGTCCTTTGAGAACCAAATCGCGGCAGAAGGGAGTGAATGGGTGAATTAAGCGGCTCCAAAGGCAGCAGATGAACCACTTGTCTGATTTTCTCGAATTTATTTGTTTCGAATTATTCACTTAACAATTCCTGATCTGCAAATTATTCATTAGCCGTTTGGTATCGGTATTCAAGATCCAAGCTGCGACGGTTGAGTTTCTCATTGGACATGAGAAACCATCTCTCATCTGTGGTTTTTCATTGTACGAATGCAACTCAGATTCCTTTCTCTGTTGTGAATGATTCATAAAACCAGCTCAAAATCTGCAAGTGTTTGCTCTTTCTAAACAGGACGTGAACCCACAATGGCTGTAACCATATCGATGCTGAATTTTTTCCTTGGGCTTTTTTTTTGTGGTGGGGTTTTGTACTTATCCTGCCTTGTGAATGACCTTTGACACTGATTTGGGCCGGTGGGACAGCAAAGGCTTCATTTTGACTACTGTGGGTTGCTAAAGAGAATTGGGTCTTGAAGAGCTTGAATGTTGAAACACCCAGTAATCAGCAAACTGAGAGCTATTTTTTGCTGGATGTAGAATCCCTACAGGATCATCTCTGATGAAGGCCTTCTCTGCATCTCAAAGAAGTTGTGTTAGTGAAGCAAAACCATACGGGGATGCTTTGAGGTACATTGCAATACAGTAAAGTCCGACCAACAGCACTACCTGCCTGGCCATGTCCCTGTGCAACTTGGTCTAGGTGGTCCTGCTGTGGCAGGGGGGATTGGACTAGATGGTCTTCTGAGGTCTCTTCCTATCCCTAATGTTCTGTGATCCTGTGAAAGGTGACTCAAAACACAAAATAGAGGCTCATTTTAACTCAGGGCACCTGGGAGAGATGGTTGAGATGGTTGCTGAAAGATGGGTACGCTGATCTAGCAGCGTTAATGTACCTCTATACGTGTTGCCTGACTGCAGATAACAACTATACTGCTGAAAATAACCCCTTCTTCACTGAAAATACAACCTGTCTGCTCATGAATTGGAGTGGTGGGTGCTCAGTCCACAGCTCTTCTCAAATGAGGGTAAAGCAGAGACCACAGTGTATTTGAAGTATAGACAGACATCAGTAATGGTATCACCTGGGTCGAGGCAATCCCATGCACGAATACAGATTGGGAGGAGAAAGGACTAAGGATAGCCCTGAGGAGAAGGACTTGGGGCTGGGGTTGGCGAGGAGTTTATCAGGAGCCATCAGTGTGCGCTTGCAGCCCAGAAAGCCAACAGTGTCCTGGGCTGCTTCAGAAGAAGTAATGACAGTTGGTCGAGGGAGGTGATTCACACCCTCTACTCTGCACTTGTGAGACCTCATGTGGACTACAGGGTCCAGTTCTGGAGTCCTCAACATCAGAAGGACACAGAGCTCCTAGAAAATGTCCAGACAAGAATAATTCAAATGCTGAAAGGGCTGGAGCACCTCATCTCTGAGGACAGGCTGAGCAAGTTGAGGTTGTTTAGCCTGGAGAAGGGGAGGCTCTGAGATGACCAAGCAGCTTTCCAGTCTCTGAAGGGTGCTACAAGAAAGCTGGGGGAGAGCTTTTGACAGGGGTGGTAGCAAGAGGCCAAGGGGAAGGGGTTCCAGACTTGAAGAAGGGAGATTGAGGTTGGCCATGAGGAAGAACTTCTTTGCTGTGAGGGTGTTGAGATGCTGGAACAGGTTGCCCAAGGCAGTTGTGGCTGCCCAGTCATCCCTAGCAGTATAGACAGACATCAGTAACACTACCACAGCCATCAGGTTGGATGGGACCATAGTAACTTCACTAATCTAGTGAAGGTGTCTCTACCTGTGCAGAGGGGGTTGGAACTGGATGATCTTTAAGGTCCCTTCCAACCCTGGCCATTCTATGACTCTGTAATGGTGTTTATGCACAATCCTCTTTGCTAGAATATTCCCCCAAAGAACAGATAGTTTCCAATCACTCATGCAATCAAAACCTCTTTGTAGGAAGCAGATTAGACAAGGAGTCTGAACCTGATCAGACTGAAGGGCACGTGGCATTAAAACCAGTGTTTATGAAAACTGGTCTCAGCCAGGCACGTCCTGTGACAGGCAGAGGCAGTTGGGGTTTAGAACGACAGGCAGATAAACGACAGTCCTCAGCCCTGGAGGTGTGTAAGGACAGCCTGGCTGTGGTCCTGGGCTGGGCTGGATGGTCTTAGAGGGGTTTTCCAGCCTCAACAATTCCATGATTCTGTGATCCGTCTGCAAAACAGCTCAGGCAAGGATTAGCAATGGATTTGGATGCCAGACATCTCAAATGAGCTATTCAACAAGTCCACCAGGCAAGTTCTTCTAGGGGCTTGTATAGAAGTTAAACAATATTTCTGTCTAACAACACCCACACCACCTACACAGAGCCTTCTGCGAGTGGTTACCGCATGTTTCTGGTGTTTACGACTTGGTCTAGGTGATCCTGCTCTGGCAGGGGGATTTGACTGGATGATCTTTCGAGGTCCCTTCCAATCACTAATGTTGTGTGAATCTGTGATCCTGCTGTGGCAGGGGGATTGAACAAGATGATCTTTCGAGGTCCCTTCTATTCCCTAATGCTGTGTGATTCTGTGATCCTGCTGTGGTGGGGGGATTGGACTAGATGATCTTCTGAGGTCCCTTCCATTCCCTAATGTTCTGTGATTGCTGGGAGCTGCAGAGTTTGTACCTAGAAGTCTGTGTTCTCCGCTAAGCAGCTTTCCAGATTTCCTGCTTGCTTGTTTGAGAGCTGCTCATGAATGTTCAATCATTAGATGCACCATCATTTTCAGCGAATGCTGAGAAAAATACAGATACTGCATTTTCCAAGATAGTTTCCTGGAAAGCGCCTGCTCTGTGTTTTCTGCTTCAGGTCCTTCAGTGCCAGCCAAGTCAAGAAGCATCTCTGAGTTTGAGATGCACAATTTGAAGCAGTTTTTCTGTCACTAGTTAAAATTGGAATCAAACGATGCCCTTGTGTTGGATTGTCTTTAAGTGACAATTAAAAACTTGCAGTGTGAAGTAAATATTGATGGCTTATGATTGCTTTAATTGTGGTTTTTTCCATCTGTATTCCCAGTTGATTAGCAAGGTGATTTCTGTTTGCTTTCCCAGTAATTACACAATCTGCTGTAATGAGCTGTTCCCCAAACAGCACCGAAATCCAATTTGTATTCTTGGGGAATTATCCTAAAAGCATGCGGACTTGGTCTCATTTCTGTTCAGATGAGCACATAGAATGATGCAAATACAGCTGAGGGAGTACAGAGATGAAAAGTAATGTTGCTCGTTACATCTGTGGCAGGGGGATTGGACCCACCTGGGCATGTTCCTGTGTGACTTGGTCTAGGGGATCCTGCTGTGGTGGGAGGATTGGACTAGATGATCTTTGGAGGTCCCTTCCAATCCCTGATGTTCTGTGATTCTGTGAACTGAAAGGAAAGAGAATCTCTATCCAGAAGGCAGGGAATGGAACATAATGAGAGACAAAAGGAAGGAAAATGCTTCTTTACTACATCTTGGCTAATTCAGGATAAGTGGGAAAAGGAATTCCACGTGAAGATAAGAGGCTTCAGTGTGTGTTAGCGGATCAGCCGATGCTGTAAATTTCCCTCCTGCCTGCCCACGTTTTATCTCGACGTCACACATGCTGAAACATCCAAATGTCTTGTCTTATCTTGGTTTGCACCTCATGCTTGTTACCACATCGATGCTAAAAGCAGAGCAGCAGGGCTTTGCCAAGTGGAAGCACAAGCTCAGTTTCAGGTGGTACACAGCAGGACAAGGCACCCAGCAGCGGCAGGACAGTCAACGAAGCTGAGGAGAAAGGTTCAGCCGCAGCTCTCTGCCTGCCTACACCTTGCAAAACCATTGCGATATGAAGAATTTCTGCAATTACAGAAGAATTGCTGCATTTGCTGAAGGATTCACCCAAGAATTCCAGTTACTGAGAGATTAAAAAGCCCCCGTCTCAAATCAGATTGTGCTGAACTGGGTTTACCAACCGTTTTTTTGTTTCTTGAAGTTATTTAAGGATGGATCACACTTCAGTGTCCTATTTTAGAAGAATAGGCTTAAAAAGAAAAGAATGACTAAAAGCCTGGAGCTCTTGCATGCAGCTTGCTTGGCCCTTGCCGTTGCTGTGAGCATAGCAGCCAAATTCCTTATACAGCAATGTTCTCCCGAGCTGGGAGGGACCCATGGGGTGTATTTGACAGTACAAACAGAGTCCTACACGCTCTGTGGGATCTTCCTACAGTTCCTCTCCCTGATGTTCAGCAGCTTTGCAACCTCCAACTGTTCCAGACTGAAAAATGTCTCCGCGCCACACTTGTGGCTCCCTCCAGGATGGCTGGGAGAAGCTCAAGAGGCTGATGCCAGGAGGAAGGGCAAGGAAGAAGTGAAGGGAGAGAAGCAGCCTGCAGAGAAGTCAAGGTTTCTTTATTATGAAGGGAGAAAGGAATTGGGCTGAAACTTCAGCGTTGTGTCCCAGTGGTGTAGAGACACTATGCTGGCCTCCCATACTGGTGTGACTGGATTTGGGGTGGTTTGTGCTCAGGCAAATTAAGATGATGACTCCTACTTGTCCTTTCCTGCAGAAATCAGGAATCCTGTTCCTTCTATGATTCAATCCTTCAGAAGTCCTCTACATCCCAGCTGATTCAATACAATATCAGGATCATCCCAGTTCAAGAATCCAACTAAACGGAGATGATTTTCAAGCTAAGACTGTCATATTTTCCACATCCACTTGGTGTTTTTCATATTGATTTGGAACATCTCATTCAAGGGAGACATTGAGGTGCTGGAGCAAGTGCACAAGAGGGCAGCAAAGCTGGTGAAGGGCCTGGAGAATGAATCTTATGAGGCTGTTTTAGTTTGAGGAAGAGAAGGCTGAGGGGAGACCTCATTGCTCTCTGCAACTATCTGAAAGGACGCTGCAGAGATGTTGGTGCCGGTCTCTTCTCTCTGGTAATTACAGAACATGTGGCAGGGGCATTGGACTAGATGATCTTTCAAGGTCCCTTCCAATCCCTGGTGTTCTGTGATTCTGTGTGATTTTGTGATTGGAAGGGACCTTGAAAGAATTAGTGACAGAACCAGAGGGAAGGGCTTCAAGCTTCAACAGGGGAGGTTTAGATTGGACATCAGGAAGAAATTCTTCATGGAGATTGTGGTCAGGCACTGGACTGGGCTGCCCAGGGTGGGGGTTGGGTCCCCATCCCTGGATGTGTTTAGAAGATGCTTAGATGTAGTGTTGAGGTATGTGGTTTAGGGGTGAACTTGTAGAGTAGGTTTGATGGTTGGACTCGATGATCCCAAGGGTCTTTTCCAACCTGAATGATTCTGTGATTAAATACATTCTTTAAGGCATCAAGTCAATCCAGACCCGCACCTTGTGGAAACAGCCTAAACTGATTTTCTCTTTATTTTCAATATTTTGTTGTTGTTGTTTTTTTTATCATGTCCTGTGTAAGTAGGGCTGACCCTAATCCTGCCCAGAAAGGAGCCTTCAGCTCAGCACCTCAGCTCCCACCGACTGGGATGGAAATGCAGCAAAGGCGATGGGGCTGAGCCCCGAGGGGAATGTTCTCTCAGTAATCACAATGCACACCCTTGGCTTTACAGCACTGTCTTCAAATAATAAATAATAATCAAGCACATTCCTGTTTACTTCTGACAACAGCATTCAACATCAAGAAGGCACCTCGGGATGAATCATGTGGTGGTTTTGGAGATCTATTTAAGGGGAGAATGTCCTTCCTGTCTAGCTGCCCTAAATCAAGGCTCTGCCCATGCAGCATCTGTGTGACTGGATCTAGGTGATCCTGCTGTGGCAGGGGGATTGGACTAGATGATCTTTCGAGGTCCCTTCCGATCCCTAACAATTCTGTGATTCTGTGATGAGAAAGATAACCTACGTGATGGTGAAGAATTCTTTTTGCTCTAAATCCCAGTAGAAATCCCAGAGCACCTGCACAGCTGCTGTTGGAGAAGACCTTTGGACCTTGGACAAGGTTTGGCTCATCAGGGAGCAACATGTGGTCCCCAAAAGTTACTGTCATCCCTCTGCCATCCTGGCTCAGTGCTAACAAAATGGACCCAGAGGTCTGGCTGAGGTGTCTGTCTGCAGTGAGGAGGTGAATTGAGACAAGCTGAAAATCCATTCGGAAAGGGTGGGCAAACTGCAGCCCGATAAGTCCCTCTACTGTCTCAGGGGGTGTCAGCTTGCAGCAGCAGGTCATTCGACTTGCCCTCAGAAATTAGCCAAGGTTTAACTCTTGATTCACAGCCATCTGCCCTGGGAATTGACTGGAGCTGTTAGAAAAGCCTGAGCAGGTGTAAAGGAGGTGACAGATTAAGAGAACAGCAAGAGGTAAAGAGGTTCTTCTGGAAACCGCCAGGAAGCAATTAGGATGCAGGAATGATTTATTTAAAAGCAGGGAAGCCAGCAGGAGTGGCACATGCTGCTTGCAACAAGGCAAACAGTGCCTCAAAGAGCACGGACACGAGGACCAGGAAACCAGCTGAGAAGATGGACTGTCAACTGAGGGTCACGGTCTTAGCATCAGTAGTAGTTGGGGAAACAAAAAGAAACTAAATGAGAAGAGGAAATGGTCCTCAAGGAGGGGGGAAAAAGGCATCGGTGGACGATGATGTGAAATCTTTTATTAACCTGAGCTACAAGAAATAATGTCAGGCTTTCCAGGGCATAATTGTGTTTGTAATTAATCTGGGCACTTGTGTAGCCCATCATGTTATGATACACGAGAGCACTCGACAAGCAGTAACGAGCTGTGCTGCCAGGGAGGGAAGCTGTTCATTACCTCGTTTGCAGATGCACTTCCATCTCCACACCATGGACTAACAGCAGAGCGGCTGTAAGGAGTCTGTGATCTCTACCCAAATGTGATGATAGGGCAAGGGCCAGTGGGTGTGAGATGGAACATAGGAGGTTCCACCTCTGTGAGAAGGAACTTCTTCCCAGTGGGGGTGACAGAGCACTGGAAGGGGCTGCCCAGGGGGGTTGTGGAGTCTCCTTCTCT
>JAOXOE010000506.1:4603277-4613902 GCA_028565055.1 Phoeniculus purpureus
AGTTTAAAAGTCACTTAGATGTAGTATTGGGGGATCTGGTTTAGGGGTGAACTTGTAGTGTAGGGTTGATGGTTGGACTTGCTGATCCTGAGGGTCTTTTCCAACCTGAATGATTCTGCGTGATTTTGAACATTTGCAAGTCCAGTCAACATTCCCACTGTCCTGAAGAACTAAAAGCACCGTTTCCATGTACAGTTTCCATGTGCCAGTGACCATGTGTTTGCATTGAATGAATTCATGGCCCCAGTCCAAGGTCTTTCCATAGTTTCAAGATGCATTAGGAGTAAATGGGGTTGAAAACTCTATCATACAACCATTCGTTATCATCTTTAAGTTGATGGAGTTTCAGTCAAAGCGGTGTATCAGTTATTTTCCTTTCTTTTCTGCTCAGTCAGGAGACAACGATGTCATCATTTTGACATCGTTCAAATGTCGAGGTCCCTTCCAATCCCTAATGTTCTGTGATTCTTCCTGACTAAATCTGCTCTTCTCCTTCAGAACAAATACCAAGGTTTTATTTTTGATGTCGTCTCAAAACAAGCCTTCGATGTCTCCATCATGATTCTCATCTGCCTTAACATGGTTACCATGATGGTGGAAACGGATGACCAAAGTCAAGAGAAAGTGAACATCCTCCATAAAATCAACATGCTTTTCGTTGCCATCTTCACCGGGGAGTGCATCATCAAAATGCTGGCTCTGCGACACTACTACTTCACCAACGGCTGGAATATATTTGACTTTGTTGTTGTGATCCTGTCTATCGTAGGTAGGTGGACCTGGGTATTCAATGAAGCTTCGGAGCTGAAAGACATCAAAGCAATTAAACCAAGTGAAAGGCTTCTTGCAGTAATATGCACAGCCAACTCGGATAATTGGACACTGAGCTTATTATTTACTATGGAATCGTAATAGGGTATCAAGGTGTTGGAGAGGGGGAAAGGAGGGCAGCTGGGCTGATGAGGGGTCTGGAGAACAGGTCTGATGAGGACAGGCTGAGGGACCTGGGACTGTTCAGCCTAGAGAAGAGGAGGCTGAGGGGAGACCTCCCTGCTCTCTACAACTACCTAAAGGGAGCTTGTAGTGAGGTAGGTGTTGGCCTCTTCTTCCTAGTGACTAGTGACAGGACAAGAGGAAGTGGGATCAAGATGCACCAGAGGACGTTCAGATTGGATCTTAGGAAAAACTTCTTCCCAGAAAGAGTGAGGACACACTTTCTGGAACATAGCAGGTGGAAGATGATCAACTGATCCCATGAACAGATAGAACTTGGCTCTTTCAAACACTATTTCCATTTTGAAGGAGGGAATATGTGAACGAAAAAATGTTGTGTTAGGAAAACAGACCCATCCTGTCACTGACTGATGCTCCTGTTGACTTATGCTCCTGTTGCTCTAAACGCCAAGATCCCAGTGCAGGAGATCTCTTGGACCATCTGGATTTTGTAGATTTGAGTCACCAACTATCACTACTAGCATCAGAGCCTCGATGACCAGAGCCTCTGGATATGCCCATAGCATTGCTCATAGTGCTGCCTGGTGCTCAGATGCATCGTTTCAGGGACGGGGGACTTAGGCCACAACAGTGAGCCCTCTCCCAGGCTGAGCTGGAAGGCATGAGCTCAGCATGGCTTAGTGAAACAAGGGCTGTTGATGTGGTGGAAAATCTGGCACAACGTGGTCCTTGGTCCAGGTCCTCTGTTTCTGGAGGAAAGGTTTAGATACAGGGATTAAAGATTATTTCCTTAGTAGTTTAGCTACAGGGATGCAAGATTATTTCCTTGCTGGCACAATCATATCCCTTAGTTCCCTCACAGCCCAGCCCATCAGGGAAACTGGAAAAATGAATAAGCAAGCAAAATTCTGGAATAGATTGCCTGGAGAGGCTGTGGATGTTCCCTTCCTGGAGGTGTACAAGGTCAGGTTGAGCCAGGTTGAGCAACCAAGTCTAGTTGAGAGGCCCATAGCACCTTTGCTCACAGTCTCAACACAGTTTGCTTGAATTAAACGGGCATGAAAACGCCAGTGCCAATGTCGTTGCCTTTATGCAGATCTTCCAGTCTGGGGAACTGTTCACTGCTGTTGTCCATAATCCCGACTGACTGCTTCAAAGGGAAGCCTGGGGTTACTCCCCGTGCACTAACTCTCTGTTTGTCTCTTTTCCTTTCAAGGCACCGTACTTTCTGACATCATCCAGAAATACTTCTTCTCTCCCACACTCTTCAGAGTCATTCGCTTGGCTCGAATTGGCCGGATTCTAAGACTCATCCGGGGAGCCAAAGGAATTCGAACTCTCCTCTTTGCCTTAATGATGTCCCTCCCTGCTCTGTTCAACATCGGCCTCTTGCTTTTTCTGGTCATGTTCATCTATGCCATTTTTGGCATGGCTAACTTTGCCTATGTTAAGAAGGAGCACGGCATCGATGACATGTTCAACTTCCAAACCTTTGCTAACAGCATGCTCTGTCTCTTCCAAATCACAACGTCAGCTGGCTGGGATGGTCTTCTCAACCCTATTTTGAACACAGGCCCACCGCATTGCGACCCAAACCTTCCGAATGCAAATGGTTCAAAGGGGGACTGCGGAAGCCCTGCCGTGGGGATCCTGTTCTTTGTTACTTACATCATTATATCATTTCTCATTGTTGTAAACATGTATATAGCCATCATTTTAGAGAACTTCAGTGTAGCCACTGAGGAAAGTACAGAGCCTCTCAGCGAGGATGATTTTGATATGTTCTATGAAATCTGGGAGAAGTTCGACCCTGAAGCCACTCAGTTTATTGAGTATTCTGCACTTTCAGACTTTGCGGACGCGCTGTCAGAACCTTTGCGCATCGCGAAACCAAACAAAATCAAACTCATAGCGATGGACTTGCCCATGGTCAGCGGAGACAGGATCCATTGCTTGGATATTTTGTTTGCTTTTACAAAACGGGTGCTAGGAGAATCCGGAGAGATGGATGCCCTTAAAATACAGATGGAGGAGAAGTTCATGGCGGCGAATCCGTCTAAGATCTCTTACGAACCAATTACAACAACGCTCAGACGGAAACAAGAAGAGGTCTCTGCCATAGTCATCCAGCGGGCCTACAGGAGACATTTGTTCCGGCGCTCCATGAAGCAGGCTTCTTACTTGTACCGGCAGAGAACTTTTGACAGCAGCACCCTCTGGGACGATGCACCCGAGAAGGAGGGTCTTATTGCGTTCATGATGAACGAAAACTACGGCAGGCCAATAGACAAATCAGAAACTCTGTCCTCCACGTCTTTCCCTCCGTCCTACGACAGCGTCACCCGAGGGACGAGCGACAACCTCCAGCTGAAGATGACGGACTCGAGCAAAAGCGACGAGGCTATAGACTGTCTTCTCTCGCCGGACAAGGATAAAGAATCAATAGTTTAACTGTTTGTTTAGAATGCTTTAAACTATTGTTTACAGAATGTAATGCTGTAACTACACAACGAGTGAAGCAGCCTTCTTATTAAAAAATTAGTTGCAAAAGAAACAGCGGAGTCGATACCCTTTAACTACAGGAGTTCTCCTCAGTCATATAACCTTTGACCCTGCTCTCTTTGACTTGGCTCAACGTTTATATATCCACAGGGAAGAATCTTTGCAGGGTCATAGCTGGTATATCAGCGGCGTGAAGATGCTAGACTGTAAAGCAGTGAACACAGTGTATAGCTACCCACAGATAACGCCTGGCTGTATACATTCATTTAAGGTCTTACTCATATTAGTGCGTTTACTTGCGGCAACGTACGACCGACCTTGCGTTCTCAGAAAGGAAAAGCGAAGGAGATCACAGCTGCTGTAGCAAATTGTAACACTTACTGTATATGTTGTGAATGGTCTTTCATAAATTTATTATATTTGATATTTTTTTACTTAAAGAAAAAAAAAGCAAAAAGGTCTCTTTTTCCGTGGAGATGTCAAGGGTCCTTACACTCGTCACCTGAACTCTTGAGTCAAGGGAATAGGCAAACTCGCGGGATCCCCATCGCTTGAAGAGCAAAGGTTGTTGCAAAGGAAACTTACCAAAATTAGCAGCATTTTAACTGTTGGTTATTACACTAAGCCCTCCCTCTCGGGACTTGCAAACTGCTCATCGGCAGGAATACAAACACACACACACACACACACGAGAAACACAAGAGAAGGAAATGATGTCAAATTGATGAGAGAAATGGCTTGTTCTGTCCTTCAGGAAACTAGACAGCAATGGATTCTGTTTGTAAAACTGTTAATAAAAGCACTAATTTTTTAGTATGTTTCAAGAATCTGCTTTGAATAACCGCAATCAAACTCGGCGTAGAAGTAGCGCATCACATCTGTGTGTAGTGCTCCAGAGCACCATCTACATTGGCAAAGGTTCTGTTGAGGTAGTGGGATAGGTTGCATTTGCCCCAGGAACACGATGCTAAGCAGCCTTATTGGAAACGCTGTGCATCAGTACTACTCCAAAACTACTCCTACTAGTACTACTGCTACTACTAAATGCCAGTTGGACTGTGCAGAACAGTTGTGACATTGTGATCAAGAAGGTGGGAGGGGAATTGCCTCTGAACCTGTACGTAAATGTTGAGGGTTTGAATCCTTTCTGCTCAGTGTCCATCTTTTCATTCTGTCAGACGGAGCAGTTGGGTTGCTGGGGAAGGACAAGAAGTACAGGAATCAATGAAAAGAATCTCCTAGAAAACAGATATCTCCTCTTTCCGGTAGGCAAAGTGAGATTTACAGTTGACGTGTCCATCAGCTTCAGGCCAAAGAAATGACAGTGGGGTGAACGGTGTGGCCGTGGAAAAGTATTAGAGGTTTTATGTGCTAACATGGGTTATTGTTCATTTCAGCCTCAACAGAATGTGAGACAGCGTTTACGGAAAACAGACACGAGTCTGTCGTGTTCACTTTCAGACCGATTGTATTTGGGGTTGGTTTTCACCTTCAGACCGATTGTATTTGGGGTTGGTTTTCACCTTCAGACCGATTGTATTTGGGGTTGGTTTTCAACTTCAGACCGATTGTATTTGGGGTTGGTTGGACTTCATGGAAAATCTAGAGTTCTCTGCCATGAACCCTTGCACTTTAAGGAAGAGTAACTTTTCGTCTTGGAGAAGCAGAGATGTCAAGAATGTATTTAGGGTGCGCTGCTGTTGACGTTTAGTTACATCCCAGCTTGTAAAGGAGTCAAAATCCACACGGGGTTGGCAACAAGAATTAAAGCAACAGTCAAGGTTCTCTGTGGCCATTGTTATCTGTCTTCTCAAGGAGTTAGAAGACAGCGTGGCGGAAGGATGTATCTCTGTAAATACGGGCTAATATATTCTCTCCGTTCACTGAGAGGTGTCTCAGGCATTCACTTGAGAGTGGTCTCTCGCTTCATTCAGAGGATTTGCCATCAGGATTCCTGGGGCTCTATTCCTGATTCTGGCTACATGATTTTCAGGCAAATAATTGAACCTATCTGTGCCTCAGTTTACCCATCTGTAAAATGGGAATGCTTCTACCTCACAGGAGTGTTGTCAGACTTTCTGGTTGCAAAGTGCTCTAAGGGAACGAACGTATTCTACGAGTATTATTATAATCACGCTCCCTTGCCCTTTCAACCCCACGTCTACGGTGTCTAACATAGGGCTGTTCCTCTGGGCATTTGGTTGCCTTTAAATCTTGTATGTAATTAGGTTCTAACTTACGGGAACGACTCTTTGTTCCTTGAAGTGAAAACACTCTTTATTCTTCCCTCCCTCTCTCTTAACCCTCTCCCTCCCCAACAAAAATAACCCCAAAATTGCTCAAGGCTTCTCAAATTAGAGAACCATTATACAGATTCCCAGTGTATTTATGCTGTAAGTTATTCTGACTGTACATATCACCCGGAAAGAGTATGCGGTTTTTATATTTATATATATATACACACACACACCACCCTATATCTCTACATATATATGTACCTTGTGAGTTTATAGAGTGGCTGACACTCAGAGGACACGACTTATCGATTAAGATGTTTTCTTCTCAATGGGCTTTATTGATCCTTAGCAACGAGCTGCTGCCTATAACGAAACGGTTTAATTAGAAACTAGTGCATTCACTACTTGCTGAACAGGCATTTCGTGGCTGACGGCTGGTAACATTCTTCTGCTTTCAAAGCTTTTAGCATAAAAAAATGAAGGAAGGAAAATGATGAAGGGAAAAAATGGAGCGTTTCTGATGTGGTTTTTCTTAAACATAAATACATGTAAAATCAGATTTTAAAGGTTTAAATGCAAACCTTTTCCAAACCCAAGGAAAGGGGCAGCCTGCCCTCAGCGCTGCGGCATTGCTCACACTGTTTTAAAACTATCTTAATGATGGACAATCTTCTCTTAGAAAATGTTCCACGGGTGTTTTTATTATGAGTCAGGCTCAGTGCGGGAGGAGTTGTAATGGAATGATTAGCAGGTCACTGATAATATTAGAGAAGAGCTATTCCTCTGGTCATTTCACCCTCATGTTGATCATTTTATTGTCATTGCTGAGAGACCCTGTAGTGCTGATGCCATTACAGATGGTTCTTCTACCATTGGTAGAGCCAACTCTACCAGTCACTGCAGACAGACCCTGTAGTGCTAATGCCATTACAGATGGTTCTTCTACCATTGGTAGAGCCAGCTCCTCTTGGGTAGAGACGAGACAGCTACTCCTGGATAGCTGTCTTCTACCCAAACAACAAAAATCATCACATTAAAACCAAAAAGTAATCCAAAAGAGGGTCTTAAAAGTAGATGTCTACAGAGCAACTTTCTAAAGGTGACATGTAAATGACTTTCAATACCTTTGTAACTGGAAGGGGGAGGTTCTATTGGGTTTTCTATTGGTTTAGAGCCGAGGAGGGAAAGGTAACTTTGGATGGTGTGTGGGACTCCCCTGAAAAACTTCAAGTTAACCTCACTTGCAGATCCTTACTAATGGAGATGCCGATCCCAACCTCCTGGCACAGTGATTTTGTTAAAGACACTAACTCAATAGCTGGCCCAGACAGTCTATGAGCATGGTGAGTGCTACCGTTTTATCTGTTGAGTTGTTCAATAGAAGCTGCCACACCAATCACTCAAGCAAGGAAAATATCAGCCAATATCTTAGGACATATTAAGCTGTTTGTACTTGGAAAAATTCAAGTTTATTATGATTCTTTATTAAATAAATAAGGATAACAAATATTCCCTGTGCCTTTTTTTCTTTGGTTTTGTTTTGTTAATTTTTATCAGCATTTCTGTTATTAGATCCCTCTTTCTCAGTGAATTTGTTTGAGTGGATTTTGTTAGTAGGCTTGTTAGTGAAAACCCTTCCACTTCATCTTCATTGTGGTTCCAGTCTTGAAGAGGGGAGATTGACGTTGGATATGACATTTGCTGTGAGACTGGTGAGATGCTGGAACAGGCTGCCCAAGGCAGTTGTGGCTGCCCATGAGCCCTGGCAGTGTTGAAGGGCAGGTTGGCTGGGGCCCTGAGTAACCTGCTCTAGTGAAGGTGACCCTGCCTGCGCAGAGGGGTTGGAACGAGATGATCTTTAAGGTCTCTTCCAGCCCTGTCCATTCCATGGTTCTATGATCTTCCTACACACAGGGCAGTAAAGGCTTGAGCCAAAGCTTGTTGAAATCAATGGCAAATTTCTGGGTAGCTTAGATGAATCTGAAGCAGACCCAAAAGCTTCACTTCAATGAGAGTGATTTACAGGATGAAACCATAGGGTTTGTAGGATTTCAACCCATCCTGCCTGGTAGACCTGGCTGGAGTAGGAAGAGTTTTTCTGGAAACATGGAATCCCACAAAGAGATGACAAACACATGTGTGTAAATGAAATGTCCTTAATGCTGACGTGTCATCATACAGGTTCTCGTGTTGATGATTATCAATTATGTGTTAAAATTTACACAGAACAGAAACTTCCTTCCCGAGGCATCTATGCCTTAATCACAGAACATTAGGGATTGGAAGGGACCTCGAAAAATCATCCAGTCTGACCCCCCTGCCACCCTGAAAAGAGCTTCAGAGCGGACATGGACAACCTCTAGCCTTGACTGAACCAGCCTTATCCTCACCCAGGCTGGCACCAGTTTGGTTCCCCTGTTTGGGTACTCTGATTTCTATTTAAATGTGGCAGGTTCCTCATCACATCAGAACAAAACTGAGATGGTTTAACTGCAAAGGCAAAAATCCAATCAGTTCTTTGAAGCAGTTTAATAAGAGTCATTCATAATCCTGTTTGATACTGACCCGGGGCAATACAACATGTGGAAAAAGCTCGATGCTGAAATATCACTTCTGAGGAGTCATGTGCGTTGAATAAATCTGCCTGAATAATCGTCAGGGAGGCATTTTGGGTTGGAAGGGGAGGTTTGCTGAAATGAGAACTCTCTGTGGAGTCAGGTCAGGTTAATTAAGGGAATTCTTAGTTAGAATTTGTGGTCAAAATTCACATAAGAAAGAAATTGGGGGTCATAATCTCTGCTATGAATGTTCTCATGCCTATGTTTTAGCAGGATTGCTTAACTCCTCCGTGTGGTCCCATCGGTGTGCTAGGGGCTGTGCAGATTTCCAGGATGTTCCCTTGTGGCTAAGGTGGCAAACAGCATCCTGGGGTGGATCAGAAGCAGGGTGGTTAGTAGATCAAGAGAGGTTCTCCTTCTCCTTTGCTCTGCCCTGATGAGATGACATGTGGAATAGTGTGTCCAGTTCTGGCCTCCTCAGTTCCAGCAGGACACATTGCTGCTGGAGAGAGTCCAGCACAGAGCTACAGAGATGATGAAGGGAGTGGAGCATCTCCCTGCTGAGGAAAGGCTGAGGGAGCTGGGTCTCCTCAGCTTGGAAAGATAAAGACTGAGGGATGAAGTCATTAGTTTTGATGAACAAGGAAGGTGACTGGATCCTCACTAAATGGGAAGTTTTACAGCTTTTTCGTTAAATCAGTTAAATTCTGTTGATTTTTACAAAGCCACTGATCTGTTGAATCACAGAATCACAGAATAAAGGGATTGGAAGGGAGCTCGAAAGATCATCCAGTCCAATCCTCCTGCCACAGCAGGATCACCCAGACCAAGTCAAGCTTCTGTGAGACCTGTGAGGTTATAGTCGAGGCTTTCAATTTCCAGATTTATCTTGGGATTCTTTTTCTTAGCAGTCTCAGTTCTTTTGTACTTTTGATGCAAATTGCCTTTCAAAATACCAGGATCATTTTGGGACCAAGTCTGAGTCAAGGCAGAGTAGCAGCAGCTCAGGCGAACACAGGCGGTTTTCTTAGGAAAAGCCCCGCGTTAGCAGCTCGCTTTGGGCTTAAAAATAACTTCTATAATCATCAAAGGTTGTCGTAGGAAGAGGAGAAGAAATGAAAAGGGACTGCTTTGCTGCACGAAGCCTCCGCTGGGCTCAAGCGTGAAGGGATGCCCATGTAGGCTGACAGTAAGTGTCGTGTTTCTGACAAGAGCAACACGTCTCTCCGCCGAGGCGAGAACAGGACTGGATTTCAAAGGAAGAGAGAGCAGGGTGCAGAGCACAACAGAAATGAACAATGAACCCTGCAAAGCGAACGGCGACTCCTTCCCGTCGGTCCTGCCGGCGGGCTGCGGACGCCTGGCTGCGCCGGATGCAGAACAAACATGGAAATCCTTGTGAGTGTTTACACACGGCGAAGAAATAGCAGCCGTGTCAAAGGGAAAGCATGCGAAAGCAGAGAGTCCGAGGGGACGAGCTGTTGGCAGCGAGCGAAAAAATGCTTCGGAGTCAAACGTCACCGATAACCCCACGAGGGCTGGAGGTGTTGGGCCGCGGTGTGGCTGTGGGACTGTCAGCACCTCCGCTCGAGCTATTTTAGCCGGCTGACAAGCAGGACTCTCGGCAGCTCCTGGGGCGCGTGCTTTTGCCACGGCAAAGTCTCTGGGACTGCTGCTGCAGCTGTTGTCCCTGGAGCTCCATGGCTTTATGATGGGGCGGCGAGTGCCTGCCAGGCCAGGGATCACGGGGGCTTTCTCCCCTAGAAAAGATACTGCCCAGTGCTAGAAACCAGGATCCAGCAGTGGGATTGGTGCAGTTGGGTTGATGGTTGGGCTTGATGATCTTAAATATCTTTCCAGCCTTTTCCATATCATGGAATCATTAGGGGCTGGAAGGGACCTCAAAAGATCACCGGTCCAATCCCCCTGCCACAGCAGGATCACCTAGACCAAGTCACACAGGAACGTGGCCAGGTGCATTTTAAACATCTCCAGAGAAGGAGACTCCACAACCCCCCTGGGCAGCCCCTTCCAGGGCTCTGTTACCCTCACTGGGAAGAAGTTGCTTCTCATACTTATATGGAACCTCCTGTGTTCCAGCTCACACCCAGTGCCCCTTGTCCTACCACTAGATGACATTGAGAAGAGCCTGGCTCCATCCTCCTGACACCCACCCTTCTATCGGTTTTATTGCCTATGGGAAATGGCAAGGCTGGTGCTGGTCTCTTCTCCCAAATTCCTAATGATAGGACGAGGTGAAATGGCCTCAAGTTGCATCAAGGGAAGTTTAGATTGAATCTTAGGAAGAAGTTCTTTGCTGAGAGAGTGGTTGGGCACTGGCACAGGCTGCCCAGGGAGGTGGTGGAGTCCCCAT
>JAOXOE010000506.1:4614002-4636128 GCA_028565055.1 Phoeniculus purpureus
GGTGGGTGTCAGGAGGATGGAGCCAGGCTCTGCTCAGTGGCATCAATGACAGGACAAGGGGCACTGGGTGTGAGCTGGAACAGAGGAGATCCCACATCAATATGAGAAGGAACTTCTCCCCAGTGAGGGTGACAGAGCACTGGAAGGGGCTGCCCGAGGAGGTTGTGGAGTCTCCTTCTCTGGAGACGTTTAAAACCCACCTGGGACTGTTCCTGTGTGACTTGGTCTAGGTGATCCTGCTGTGGCAGGGGATTGGACTGGGTGATCTTTCGAGGTCCCTTCCAACCCCTAACGTTCCGTGATTCTGTGAGGTGTGCTCCACGCGTGGGCTCATGCCTGCAGCTCATCATCCCAGCTAAAGTGCTCCATAGTGGCTTCGTCATTTCTTCTTCTGGGTCATGGTTCCCAGCAGGTAAAGGAGGAGTTCAGGGGTCCTGTGAGGATAAATACAGCCAGACCTTGAGACAACCGGCTTTTACAGGAGCTGTGGGGAGCGATGGCATGAAAACACCTACCTGCCATTTTCAGGAGCGCCTCTGACAGAAGCCACCGGCGCTCTGTTATTTGGGAAAAGGTCGGCTCATACCCCAGGATGAAATTTTTTAAACAACTTCATTGAACATCGAATTCAGTTTGTCATTCCGCTTCTTTTGGGTTATGTAAAGTTTGGGCTAATTTCTAACAGAAGGAAACGTTTTAAATCCCTCTGTTCTCGGCTTCTGCTCTCTGTGGACACAATCTGACCCCAGGTAAGCCCCAGACAGATGCTGATGTTAAGTGTTCTCTCGTACCAGAGAGGCCGGCAGCCCGTCTAAAGCTCATCATGTGCCTTGCTCGATCAGCTGCTGGCCACAATTCCATCCCAAACCAGCAGGGACGAGGTGTGAGGGCAGAGCTAAACAGACCTGGCTGCTCCAGTGCCCTGTCCAAACTGCAGAACAGACCCCAGCAAAGAGGAGCCTGGGATCGGGCAGCATCTCTCCAAACACTTGCGTGAGTTCACCTGAAGTTCAGCTCCAACTTCAAGGTGAAGTCAGAGCTGATGTGTGGGCTCACATCCATCACATCCCTTGGCTGTAATGAGTTTAGCGGGGGAGCTTGTTTTGGTGGAGGAAGATCACAGAGATCTGCCAGCAGGAACCGAGCAGCAGGGAAGTCTCCAGGCAGACACAGGAAGGAGGAGGAGGAGGTGCTCTAGGTAACAACACACACGTAGGTAGGTGTGAAACACATGGCTGTTGTCTTACCCGAATCCTAAGGCGCTATCTCAGCTGCAACTCCCTGACCTCACTTAAACAAGAGCCACGAGAAGAGGCTCGTTCCTGCTGAAATACTCTCGTTGTTTTCAAGTGAGAGCTTGTTTCTGTTTCGTGTGTCTTTGAGCTCTTGGAGTCACAGCAGTGGGATGAGCTTTCACAACCACCCACCTGTGACTGCGAAGCGAGGACTGAAGCTGAGGTGGTAAAACACAGCGCAGGCAGACTGGAGCTGCCTCTGGCAGAGCTGAGCCAGGCAGCAACGCAACCTCCACGGTCACACTGGCACTGCCAGCCTGGGCTACCTTTGCCTGGGCAGTGCTGGGTGAGGGAGGGGTCCACACCTCAAATGCAGTGAGTTCCTTCTCCAAGTCCTGTGGAATGTTCCCTCGAAGCTGTGTGCAGGGAGCACGGGACTAGCTTGGAGAAAAGGAGACTGAAGGGTGACCCCATGAATGTTAATAAATGTGGGAAGGGTGGGTGTCAGGAGGATGGAGCCAGGCTCTGCTCAGTGGCATTCTTCACTGAAAGAGTAGTCAGACCTTTCCATGGGAACAGGTCGCCCAGGTAGAGGGCTAAGATGCCACCCCTGGATATGTTTAAAGGTTGTTTAGATGTGGTGTCGGGGGAATTGGTTTAGGGGTGAACTTTGTAGAGTAGGGTTAATGTTTGGACTCAGTGATCCCAAAGGTCTTTCCTAACCCGAACGATTCCAACCTGAACGAGCCCTGACTTCAATCGGGGCTCTCCTACCAGCCTTGCAGAGCTTCAGGATGGTGAAAGAAAGAAGCAAGCAAAGCCTGCAGCTGTCGAGCTGGTCTTCGTAGCTGTTTGTGTGTTCCATAGCTGTCTGGCCTGAAGCGTGTGTACAGGCTGCGTCCTAAGTGCCCTGATAAGATTGGGGCTCCAGAATGTGTTGTCCTGAGAACACTTGCTGCTGTTTATCTGTGAGCTGAAAAACTTTCCAAAGTTTCCCGGCCATCAGCCCTGACACCCTGATTCAGACCAGATGACAGGCAGCTGCGATACCAGACAGCTTTTGTGCCTCAGGGAGATATCGAAGTGGCTGAGAACCCAAAAGCTTTGGGTGAGCTGTTGAGTTGGGTCTGCTGACATGGTGGTGGCTGTTGATACCCGCCACCGCTGCTCTTGTGGCATCCTGTGACAAGCGTGGGACTTGTCCCCCTCCCGAGACCTGGAGTGCTCCTCGTCCTCCCGTAGTGGTCGGTCAGGAGGTGACAACACCATCCTCCCTTCTTCTGTCTTCCAGGGCTGTTAGAGGCAACTTACGCGCCAATACATGCCCCATCGGCTTCGGAGCACAGCCGCCGCTCCAGCACGGATGTGTTGGATGTAATGGATGTGGGAAAGACGCCAGAGGACTTCAGTGTGGGCATCTGTGTTCTTCGAAGTGCCACGAGGTTAGGGGCTATTTTAAAGCTCAGGGACTGACAATGGAGCTGTGACTTCTCTCCATCCATGTGCGGGATGGGGGGGAAATCCCCAACAACCTCCCAGTGTGGTGCTTGTTCACGACCACCCACCCCGCAGCCTGTCTGCCTCCATTCTGCTGACATTATCCTGATTTATCAGATCACAGCATCACACAGGCTCCCAGAACATCAGGGATTGGAAGGGACCTCCAAAGATCATCCAGTCCGATCCCCCTGCCAGAGCAGGACCACCCAGACCAAGTCACACAGGAACACGGTCAAGCGGGTTTTAAACGTCTCCAGAGAAGGAGACTTAAGTCATTTATATAGCAAAATAATTTCTGGGTTATTTCTCCATCACCCAGCCCCACTAACAGTAAAACGTAATCGTCTTACTCTACACATCCCTATAAATCCTTCTGCACTCAGCGGGGTGTTGTGGGGTTTAACGGCTTAATTAGGGGGGCGTCTAAAAAGCTCTGCTGACACCCTCGTGTGGAAGATGCTGCAGAAGCACAACTTTATGGTAGTTTCACCGCCCAGTTAAGATCAAACAACCTTTAGGGAAGAGATTTATTCACATAACTTACGCGTTTTACAACCCTTCCAGAGCTTGCAAAAAGCTCAGAGAAGAAACCAGACCGGCCGCTGCTCCAGCCACCAACTGCTGACAGTCCTGGAGGTTTCTGGTAACTGGATCCTACGGGAAGGGAAAGGATTTTCTACCAGAAGCCAGTGTTTTTCAGTCTGCAGGGTGGTGACACGTGCTTGGCACTGGGGAGCCCTGCAGTTTGAATTACAGACGCTGGTTGCTCTGCAGTAACTACCGGAGGCACTATTTCTGGAAGGTCTCCTCATCGAGGCAGCTCAAAATAGCAATTAATGCCCCAGACCCTTTGCTAGAGGGGTATCAAGCAGGGCTCATCACATCTAGTTCTCACCTACACAGACCCAGCTCTGCAGTAGAGGTCTGCATGAGATTATTCGTTTTCTTTCCTTTCACGTTCGTTAGTAGCAGCAGGTTTGGACAGGCTGGAGAGCTGGGCAGAGAGAAATGTAATGCACTAGAAGAAGGGCAGCATAGAGTCTGGCATCTGGGCAAGAACAACCCCAGGGACCAGTATAGCTTGGGGACTGACCTCTTGGAGAGTAGTGTAGGAGAAAGGGACCTGGGGGTCTTGGTGGCCAGCAGGATGGCCATTAGCCAGCAGTGTGCTCTTGTGGCCAAGAGGGCCAAGAGCATCCTGGGGTGGATCAGAAGGGGGGTGGTTAGCAGATTGAGAAAGGTTCTTCTCCCCCTCTACTCTGGCCTGGTGAGACCAAATCCAGATATTGTGTCCAGTTCTGGGCCACTCAGTTCAAGAGGGACATGGAGCTGCTGGAGGGAGTCCAGCGTAGAGCAAAGAGGATGATGAAGGAAGTGGAGCATCTCCCTGATGAGGAGAAGCTGAGGGAGCTGGGTCTCCTTAGCTTGGAGGAGACTGAGGGGTGACCTCATTGATGTTGATAAATATGCAAAGGGTGGGTGTCAGGAAGATGGAGCCAGGCTCTGCTCAGTGGCATCTAGTGATAGGACAAGGGACAGTGAGTGTGAGCTCAACAGAGGAGGTTCCACATCAATATGAGAAGGAACTTCTTCACAGTGAGGGTGACAGAGCAGTGGAAGGGGCTGCCCAGAGGGGTTGTGGAGCCTCCTTCTCTGGAGATGTTTCAAACCTGCCTGGACATGTTCCTGTGTGACTTGGTCTGGGTGATCTTTCGAGGTCCCTTCCAATTCCTAATGATTCTATGATTCTATGATTTACATGCTCTTTGAATCCGGATCAAACATGGTTTGCACATCAGGGGTGAACACAAGACCCAACACATAGATACACAGACGAACAGACAGATACATACACAGATAAATAGATAGATAAATAGGTCTAGTTTTGAATATCAGGGGTGAACACAAGACCCAACACATAGATACATAGAGAAATAGTTAGCTAGATAGATAGATACAGGTAGAAACATAGATAAAGAAATAAATAATCAAATAAATAAATAGACGGGTAAGTGGATAAATAAATAAGTAAATTAATAAATAGATAAGTAAATAAATAAAAGAATGAATAAGTGGATAAATGAATGAGTAAACAGACAGGTAAATAACTAAACAAACAAATAAATAAGTGGTCAAATAGATGAATAAATAGATGGATAGATGAACGTACAAGCAAATGGATAAATGAGTGAAGAGGTGAAAAATAAATAATTAAATAGGTAGATTGATAAAATACACAAATAAGTAAGGAGATGAATAAATAAAAAGCAATCAAATAAAAAATTAAGTTATTCAGATGCTGGGTAGACAAAAAAGATAAATGAATAAATTGATGGATGAAAAAACCCCAGATAGATAAATAAATAAATAAATAAATGAGTGGGCCCTTGAGTCTTGAAGCTACTTTTGTTTTATTTTGAGGTGGTTCAGGGTTTCCCCTTCAGCTTTGACACCGCAGCCCTACACATTTGCAGCTCTTTTGTCCCTCAAAACACCTTGTCACGGAATTATTTCACGCAGGAACTTTCTTCTGACTTAATCTCCCCCTCTGACTTGTTCACACTTAAAGGTCACAGTCGTCTGCCTCTTGATATCAGCAGCTCTCACTGCGGAAAGGGTCAGAATCCCAAACCGTGGCAGGAATTTGAGAAGGAGGAGACAAAGCGCTGCCGGACAAAAGCAGATTTGATTTGTTCAGATGCATTAGGGACTGTTGGAGATGCAAAAAGGAAAGGGGAGGATGAAGACGACAAGAACATAAGAACATCAGGCTGCTGTTCAGGCAGGCAGCTGGGCAAGCACAGGTATTGCCAGCCAGAGCTCATGACTGCCCGCAGAGGTCTTCTCCACCTCTCACTGCACCCTGCACGGCGTTTGCTCCCCATCCATCCATTTCTGAGCAACATGTCCTTCAGAAAACACTTAGTGCACCTCCCTAAAAGGCCTTTTACATGCAGCCTGCAAAACCTTCCCCTGAACACCTGTACTTGCGACGGGAGCCCAAGGCAGGGGTGAAGTCAAGATCCCTGCATCTCGTCATTAGGCTGAATATACCCCAAAAAGGGTTTCAGATCTCCAAGGTGGGTTTCATTAGGATACAAACTAGAACAGGAAGATCTCTTAGATGAAAGAAACGGCGACTTGCTGGGTGTGATAAAGGGAAGTGCAAGACACCCACCCTTCACATATTTATAGACATTAATAAGGTCACCCTCAGTCTCCTCCAAGCTCAAGAGATGCAGCCCCCTCATATCTTGCTCAGCAATAAAACCTGAGGAAGAAGGAAGAAGGGGTGTGGGTAGGAATGTTCCGAGTGATGGAGTCAGTCTTCTCTACTCACTGTTAGATGTGATGGAGCCCGTCTCTCTAGCAGCACAACCTGTCTGCATCTCTGAAGCAACTTGACCATTACAGGATGAAGGAGTAACCACCTCGGGTTGCTGTGGCAACTAATTAAGTTCAAACTGAATGGACATGATTATATCCCAGGGTAGCAGCCACCTAAGTTTGCATTCCCCCCTGTCTGACACAACAGTGACCTCCAAGCAAATTACTGCTCTTCTCAGTGGGAGAAGAAGCAGCCACCCTCAAGCCTCAGAAGCTTCATCACATGTGTGTAACAGAAAACCCCGGTCTTGATTCTTCCCTTGCACCCCCTGAGCTGACATTTTGATCAGCTTTACTAAACTATCCAGGAGCACAAAATGCTCACAGGCTACAGCAGGTTGATTTCTTCCTGGAGTGCTTTCGTAGTTCCCTGTCCCTCGTCTCTACCTGCGAGGTTCTGCCCACCCCAGGCAGGAGTCTGCAACGCTAACACTAACCTTTATTTTTTCTCCAAAGTCTATTTTTATTCTGATTGCTGGGTAAAATTAACAATCTGAAATCAACTGCCTTGTATATCATAGAATCACAGAACATTAGGGATGGGAAAGGACCTTGAAAGATCATCAAGTCCAATCCCCCCTGCCACAGCAGCATCACCTAGACCAAGTCATAGAATCATTAGGGATTGGAAGGCACCTCAAAAGATCATCTAGTCCATCCTTGGACAACAGGATGACCATGACAGAGCAATGAGCCCTTGTGGCCAAGGCGGCCAACAGCATCCTGGGGTGGATCAGAAGTGAGGTGGTTATTTTGTTTTGCAGGTCTGGTTTGCAGCAATGTCGGGTCTACCCAACTTTAAAACTAGCAGCCACGTAGGCAGATCACGAGGCACTAGATGAGCACATCTGTAGTGTGTGTGCAGTGGCCTGATCCCTACTTTGTCCATCCATATTGCCTCACGAAAGGGTTCACGCACTTCAGCTGATACGTAGATGTAAGGAGCCTCTCGAGCTACGGCTTCCAAAATGCCAACTATCAGTGTGTTCCCTGCCCTTTGGACATCACCAGCATTAAGCCAACGCTGCGTTTAGCCGCCGCTGCTATGAAGCCCCCCGACAGTTTGCCTAAGGTAAAGCCACCGCTCTTGAGATTGTGCAGCACCTAAATAAAATGGAGTGTGTTCACCCCGCTGAGTTGCTAGGCAGCCGCAGCAGAGCGCGGTGCGTTCCTGATTGCCTGCTCGCAGGTGAAACTGAAAAAAAAGGGTAAATAAAAAGACCAGTTCTGAGTCAGTGCATTCGAGGCAGGCACTTGCTCAGCACATGTGCTTCTGTACCTGTGCTGTGTAAACAGGCACTACATGTGCTTCCCACTTGGAAACGTTCACGGGGGGTACCTAGGTGTCCCTCACATGGACAGTGGAGCGTTGAGACTGTGATTTCTGCGAGGGTTTATTCAGCTGACAGCACATGCTACCTGAAAGGAGGGGGATTGGACTAGACAATCTTTTGAGACCTCTTCCAATGCCCAATGATTCTATGATTCTATTCTATGACAAGTTCCTGTGTGACTTGGTCTAGGTGATCCTGCTCTGGCAGGGGGACTGGACTGGATGAACTTTGAGGTCCCTATCCCCCAATTCAAATGAAGGGGGAAACACTATGCTTGACTGGATTGTAGTGCCTGGGGTGTCTATCTCTGGCAGTGAAGTTTCCCCATATCTTTCTTTAGTCACTTCCGTAAGCTCTTCATTTTACTTCTCCTTTGCTGACCCTGTGATCCTTTGGATACACAGGTTGCTGGCTGAAGCTCACACTGAAATCTTTCCAGCTTGACTTCATTTTACTTTCTCAAGCAACTGAACAGTGGTTTGGATTGGGACTCAGAGCATCTTGTTTGAGAGATCAAGGCTCAGCTAAGGCTCCAGCTCTCTGAAAGGTGCAGCATCACCCTACTTGGTCTATGGATAATGGACAGCTCAGGGCTGAACAATCTGCACAGCTCACAGAATCAGAGAACAATCCTGGTTGGAAAGGACCTCCTCGATCACCGAGTCCAACCAGACCCACAACAACATCAAACCTAACTACCTGAATCCCTGAATGATTGACAAACACAAACTGACCCACTCCCCCCCGCCACTACAGCAGGGTGTGAAGCACCACGGCTACACATCTCTTAAACACCTCCAGGGATGGCAACTCAACCACCTCCCTAGGAAGTCCCTTCCAGTGCCCAACCACTCCTTCTGTAAAGAATTTCTTCCTAATATCCGAGGCAAACCTTCCCTACCTCAACTTCAGACCATTTCCCCTGGTTTTGTCCTTAGTTCCTAAGGAGCAGAACTCAGCTCTCTACAACCTCCTTTCGGGTAGTTGTAGAGAGCGATGAGGTCCCCTCTTAGCCTCCTCTTCTCCAAACTAAACCTGCCCATCTCCCTGAGCCTCTCCTCATACCATCGGTTCTGTAAACCCTTCATGAGCAAGGTCTGGACATGTTCAGAGCTCCCCATGGAGGTAGAAAGGGCTTCAAGGCGATTCCCAGCTGAGCGACTTTCACAATCCCCAATGAGTTCCTGACTCCATCTCAATGCACTTGGATTTTGGAACAGATTCACCTCATTTCACACTAGGTGCTTCCCCATAGCAACGCATTTACAGCACCACAGCGGCCATCCAGCCACCCATGTGGGGTGTAGGGGAAGCTGCCTTCAAGTGCACAGGGAACCCCAGAACACTGCTGTGGGATCTGACTTTAAAGAGAGTGGTGGGAAAACGTCCTCTGCCACTCATCATGGATTTCCATCTGATGCGTGACCTCATGCAGAGCTGTCTCACGCATCGGATATTTGGGAGATCCGAGTCTATTCAGCGATGTCATATAAGGGGATTTCAGCAGAGCCTGCCTCCATCATGCCCGTTGGGTATTATCTCTATAACCCCTTCGGGCCGGATTATCTCCTTTACTGAAATCTGCTCCATATAAGGGGCTGGGAAAGGGCTTCTCAATCCTCTCATGCCTTGGAGTGGCGAAAGGACCGTATGCCTGTGAGGAGTTGGCTCCAGACCCAAAACCTCCCCATGCCGAGGTGGCTGGCATGGAAGCTCTTTCCCTCTGTGATTTGCCATCCTCCGGTCCTTCCCCATGAAAGTCCATCAGAAAATGGGTGGCTGGGTAGTTTGGTCGGATAAGAGTCTTCAGTGATGCCAAAAGACTAGACACAGGCAATGAAACCAGCTCTGGAGTGCGTTACAACTGGGAGAAGTCAATACTCACAGCTCATGTCATCAAAACAGATGCTGCAGTTTGATTTTACATCTGGCAAAGGCACTGTCTAGTCTCTTCGATTCAGTAGCTGTAGGTGAGACTGCTGAACCTCAGCAAAGAAGAGACTTTGTGAAGCATTTGCCACTGTCTTCTGGGATGTATAAGAAGTTGATGGCACAAGACAAGCCATAAGCAAAGCAACTTTCTCCTCCCACCCCCATTAGTATGTGGTCTGGTTTGGACAGAAGTGATTCATCACAGAGTTTTACTCCCATAAAAGCTCTTCCATCCTCCTGCTGTACAAATGCCAAATGGCAAGGAAAGCCAGAGGCTTTAACAACAAATATGGCTTGAATTACAGCCCTGCTCCCACAGGACCATGTGGTGAGTAAACGGGTTCAGATGTGCAACAACACAAAGTAGGTGCTGTGGAGACGCCACCGTCTCAATGCTGGCGCTACTCCTGGTTGCTTTGTGCTCACTCCTGTCCCTGTGAGCTAGAAGCTCTCCATCACCCATGGAGAGGCACCTCTCCATGTAATGTGGGTACAAAGGACTGAATCCACATTAGCTCCTAGTTCTCAACACTGAATTGTGAAGCCTTAGAATTATACAATCATTCAGGTTGGGAAAGACCCATGGGATCATTGAGTCCAACCAACAACCCTACTCTACAAGGTCACCCAATACTACATCTAAGCAACAGTGTGAAGATACCTTCCTCCTGCCATGCACCCTCCAAAGAGGTTAAACTGAAGGGAGATGGGCACCAACTGCGATCATAGAATCGTTCAGGTTGGAAAAGACCCCTGGGATCATAGAGTCCAACCATCAACCCCACTCTACAAGGTCACCCCTAAACCAGATCCCCCAACACTACATCTAAGCAACTTTTAAACACATCCAGGGACGGGGACTCAACCACCACCCTGGGCAGCCCAGTCCAGTGCCTGACCACTCTCTCCATCAAGAATTTCTTCTAACCCTCCACTGGTGAAGCTTGAAGCCCTTCTCTCTGCTTCTGTTGCTAATGATTTGTGAGAAGAGACCAGCACCAACATCTCTGCAGTGTCCTTGCAGGTAGTCGTAGAGAGCAATGATGTCTCCCCTCTGCATTCTCTTCCTCAACCTAAACAGCCCCAACTCTCTCCATCCCTCCTCCTCAGTTTTATTCTCCAGGCCCTTCCCCAGCTTCATTGCCCTCCTCTGCACTCACTTCGGCACCTCGATGTCTCCCTTGTACTGAGTTCCCCAAAACTGGCCCAACACTCAAGGTGGGGCCTCCCCAGTGCTGAGCACAGGGGGACAGTCACCTCCCTACTCCTGCTGGACACACCATTTCTAACACAGTAACACAGTGGTAGTTCAGCAGGAACTCGAGAGCACATTTAACAGGGAGGCAAGAACAAGGGTCTTGTACCTGGAAGCTCTATGTTTCCCTTATCAATACCCCTTAGCAAATGCTGCCATAACCCAAACAGACCAGCTCTGCCTCTGTGCCAAACGGATTAACTGGGTGTCTCATGTTTGATCCTCTCACATTGGACACTTGCAAGTTCAAATGCAAGTTGGAAGCTGCTTGTGTCGCTTAGGAAAATCTGAGATTGGCATCTAAGAGCAGAGAGAACTCTTCTCCAGTGAGATAGGGAGGAGTGATGGCAGCACCCGACGGAGGTAACCTGCTGTATTACAGAAGGGTGTGTCTTTAATTTCTATTAAAGGACTTTAAACTCCATACATGACCGTGCCAGTTCGGATACTGTGAATAAAATACCAGCTTAGCAAGACTCATCCACTCAACCCACTAATTTTCTGATTTAAAAAGCCACACAAACATTCAACAGAGCACTGTTTAAAAAAAACTGTAATGATATAGATGAACTGGGGGACAAAAAAACCCAAGTCAAAACAAAAGCTCCACTATCTAAGGAATACTGCAGATCTGAGGAAGCTGCGTACAAGTCAACACTAAGTTTCCCAGTAGAAACCAGTACAGGAAGCTTCGCTGCTCCTCATTTCCCTCTCACTCCAGAATGAAAGTCACCAGTGAGACTGCAGCGTTAGTTTAACCTCCTCAGCTCAAAGAAAATCCAAAGTTAGAAGAAATCCAAGCTCCAAAGGCAGACCATGGGGATTGTGAGCACTGAGGCAAAGTTTAAACGCAGCACATGGGTTCCTCAAGGCACAGGTCGCTATTTGCCTGGAACAGGCAAATAGCCCGGCCGGCACATGGGGCGCAGTAGAATTAAAAATGCAGCAAGTCAGACAAGTCTTTACCAAAAATTAGTGAGTAAAAAAACCTGAGAACCTATCTAGGAAAAAAAAAGTAATTCTAGAAATCATTGTTTCCAAACCACAAAATCAACTAAACCATCAGCTGCTGCTACAAGGGCCAAAACAGACCCTTGTAGACAGAGTAACAACTGACAAGTGAGAGAGTGAGCAACCAATTCTCTCTCCATCCTCGGATGGGTCCAACCCCTTTCTTGCCCAAAAGGCAGCAAAATCTGCTCCTGACTCTGCTCTGAGTCCCAGCACCACGTGCACGGAGAGGGTATCAAACCTTGGATGTGTTTCAGAGTCACGGATGTCTGAAGCTTAGAGACAGGGTTTAGCAATGGCCTTGTAACAGTTGGGTCAGTGGTTGGACTCTATGATCTTGAAGGTCTTTTCCAACCCAAACAGTTCTATGGTTCTATGATTCTAAGACATTCAGTGCCCAGGCTCAGCCTCCCCTTAGCTGGTGCCTCCTATGTCTGAGCTCTCTGAATGAGCAATTCATGTGATACCTTTGACATGGCCTAATGTTTAATCAATTCCCTTTCTACATTGTAAAACCCAAGTTAAAGATCAAATGAGAACTGGTCAAACAGAGTATGAGCTGTAATACTCAATTAGCCTCCACTGCCTCTGTACCTGCTTAATGTGACATCTCCAAAGGATAAGAGTTTGATATCAAAGACCTCGTTCCTTGTTTTAAAGTCTGCTAAGGGGGGTGCGGGGGAATAATTCCCAAGGACAATTCTATGCAGCAGAAACTCTCATTAAATAAAGGCAAATTAAATATGTTTGGAGAAAAACTCTGCTCGGGCAAATTCTTCAAGATTGTGCTATCAAAGGAGAAAAAAATTTGCCAGGATAGAGCAATAAAAAGTCGAGGTTTAATTAATTTTGGTGTTTAACACGCTTGTTTTCGCAAACATATTTTTGAGCTACTAATGGTGAAGAGCACAAATATGCAATTAAGCGCAGCTCAGCTCTTCAAGCCCTATTAAACGAACCAGCGTCGAGTGCCAAAGGTGTTCCTGCTTTGATCAACTTCAGCACGGCCCAAAGTCAAAGGAGGTTTCATCTTAAAGGTTTCGACAGTAAACTCTCATTTGTTTTGTAATTACTTACTACTGATTTGAAACATTAAAACCAGTTAGCACCAGCCTTGAAGAGCCAACATTTCCTTCCTTTGTTCCTAATATGCCTACTGCTATTCCCTTTGCAACACTTTCGCTGGAAGGATGCCACTTTGAGAGCTAATTCAAGGGGAAAAAAAATGGCCAATTCTCTGCCGCCTTTTTTCATTGGATTTGCAGTATTTTTTTTGCCTCAGAATGCAGCAGCAGTGCCAGAAAAACAATAAAAATGTCGTAGAAGCCTTTTACTTTAACAGCAGTTACCACGTTGAATTGCCTTGTCTTTAAAGAGAAGCCAAGAAGGCAACTCTGAAGAAGCCTTCCTCAAATTTGAAGCATATGCAAAGCAGCAGCATCGGCTGATCTGCGGTCAGGGGTACAGGAAGCACTGCAGGAGCTTGTTCTGTACAACACGGGAGAATTACACCCTCCTCCTTCAATCCAGCAACTAGAAGACCTGGCCACTTCACCTTTGCCTCAGAAGGTAAAGAAGAAAGATGTCTCATGCTTTTTGAACGCAGATGGAACAGTCTGGAAGGGGGATGATGGACAGAATACAATTGCGTTTGAGTTTTCCGATGCACGCTTCATTCATCAGCCTGCTGTACTGCAGAAAGCCCCAACTCGACGCCGAGAGACCCTCAGGTGACTCCTTACTGTTCCTTCTGAAGCCTAACTGGAATCTACACAAGCACAAAGGTCTACACTGACTGAGAGAGCTGCAAGAGCACAAGAAGGAGGACAGATTTGTTCTGAGCAGTTAGAACATCCCTATCTCTGTCAACTTATTTTTTTCCTCCCAACCCTTCCAATTTCTACAATCTGAGCAGACACCACAGCTTTCCCCACTGGTGGGTCTAAAGGTGCAACGTCATGCTTGGCACCAGCAAATCTAAGAGCCGCTGCTTCCAAAACAGGGTGGTTTCACCCACCCCAAGCCTACCCTGTGAGGTCACCTCCCCTGCAATCGCAGAGCTGATGTGGCTGCAGGTTGGATTATCAGTGCTCTCCTCACAGCTGCGCGAGCATGATAGCGGTGAAAAGTGCATGACTCCTTCAGATGGTTCTTCCAGACACTTTATTTTCAGCTCTTCTGAAGGAGAATCCACCCTATTCCTCTTGTCTCCATCTACAGCTCTTTTCCAGCACTCTCCCCAGTCTCTTCTGACCAGTCTAACTCAGTCAGACAGCACAGCTAGCAGCTCTGCCACTCAAGACTGAGTGTTAGGGCAGAAGATCAGGACCCACAGACAGAAGCACCATTTGTCCATGTTCCTCCAGCTCGGCAGAGAAGCAAACACCAGAATTAAAGCCCACAGAACTCCAGATGATTCTACTGAACTAAGAAATCAGAATGCCCTAACATTTCCAAACCAGCACTTTTTGCAGAAATGCAGTTTACTTCAAGGCCTCCTTGAAAGTCTAGTGGTCTCCTACATGGGTAGGAAAACTACACAAACAACCCAACAAAGCCCAAGTAAGCTTCTCCCATGGCAACAAAGTGCTTGTGAAGTGCCCTTGTGTTTTGACTGCATCTTTAAAGAAGTGAGAGCAAGCTGCCTTTCCAACCAAGTACATCCAAATTATCTCATCTTGTCTGCAGAAAAGCTACAAAATATTGAGAGCTGGGCAACTTAGAAACCCGCTCCTGGACAAGCGCAACTCTTCAAACCTCTTTGGGCACCAGGCAGAAACCATTCCCCACAGAAACACATCTCCTCAGCTGGGAGAGGAGTAAAAGCACTCCCATTTTTACTGTGGATCACCTAGGTTTATCAGACACAGCACCATGAAGATTTGGGTTTATTTATAAGAACAAGAGGCCAGCAGCTCCCACACGTGTGCTCATACACTACTGTTTTCCTGAATCTTTTGCTTATTTATTTCCCAAGAAGCAGAAAGCCCTTCATTGCTCTAATTTGCAGGTGTGATCAGAGACAGACTTGTACATTCCAGTGTCATTCTGTGATAATACATTTTTGAGACAAAATGGAAAGCAGATTAATTTAGCCAATGCAAGTTATCAAGTTTTACAGCTTTCCAGTTTATCTCAGCCCAAGTCTCTACAGCTTTATTTCAGCTCTCCTCTCCAGCTACTTAAGAGATTTAGATTCAAAGACATTTGAATCTAAATGTCTAGTAAAGCAAACTGAGGTAATGTTCAACCTAAAGAAGTCATTTTTATCCAGGAAACTTCCATGGAGTAACTGTTCCTAGAGGCAGCAGTATATTCTTCATTCCTTCTGCTCAAAATCTATCAAGATCAGGTAAGGCAGAGCCCAGTTTGCATTTACATTACAGCAATGCTCATAGCAGACCCATTATAAAACAGCTCTCATGTAATTTAAATTCCAAGTCCCCTCCAGAACCTGGAACTTATCTGCATTTCAATGCTACATTTGCTCTGACATTATGCATCTTCTTCGGGGAAAAGCAAATTCCTTGAAACAACAAACCTCTCGTTCTTCAGCTTTAATCAGGCAAGAACACATGCACATACTAACACAAGGTGAAGAGAGAGAGATTCCATTAAATGCCCACCGGTCCCTATGCAGCTCAAAGTCACTGCTACATGGGAATAAAGCGTTAGTGGTGCAGTACCCACTCTACTCCCCAGCATCAACCTGAAAATCTCACTCCATGGCACAGGCAGCTCCACATTTGCTTTTGTTCCTTAGCCCAGCAAGTCAGGAACGCAAGCATAAAACCCCTTGA
The DNA here is from genome assembly GCA_028565055.1 of Phoeniculus purpureus. Taxonomy (NCBI): domain Eukaryota; kingdom Metazoa; phylum Chordata; class Aves; order Bucerotiformes; family Phoeniculidae; genus Phoeniculus; species Phoeniculus purpureus. The sequence continues at coordinate 4,629,457 of JAOXOE010000506.1, forward strand.
GATCTATGTGCTGGCTAACAAAAGCTCCCGAACATCTGCAAAGGAACTGAAGCTGGCTGACTGTGGAGCCTCTTAAGGTTCCAGAACAATAATTAGGGTCTTGGAGGTCAAACATTAAAATTAGGAAGAGCATCTGCCTGTAAAACTGTTTCATTCTGAGTTTCAAGCTTTTCAGATTAAAGACTTGTAAGTCTTCAAGATTCTAAGACCAGCTAGGTTCTCATGTTATTTTCGAAAGCCTTACCTACGAGATCTACAAGCAGTAGAGGAGCAATTAAAAACACAAATAGAGGATTTTCCTCAATCATTTTTAGCTCAGGGTGCGGTCCTATTTTTAGACTATTTATGTGAATGCATGTTTAGAGATAAAAGTGCCTTAACTAAATTTAGCCTTTCTATAGACACCAACTCGGAACGATAATCTTTTTATAAATAATTTGTATATTCATGAATCCTTATATAACATTTAACAGGCTAATTTAGAAAGACATTTAACACCAAAAAAAACCCCAAACCTCAACCCAACCCCAAACAAAACACCAGCCTCCCACAGAATCTGCAAAATATTTTGTAACACCCCTAAGGATTTGCTTTCCAGATACCAAAAGCAGCTGCGTGAAGCAGGGTGCCCTCGAAAAGGTTCTGCAATTGATTTTTTGCATGTTTTTCTGTATTTCAGGAGGTGCTGAGCACCTGCTCTTTCCACTGATTTTAGTGGTGTATCTGGGTTTTCTCTGCACTCGTTGAGAGTCTAAATGAACTGTAGGGTCTGGATCCTAAAACATCTGCTTTGAAAATGTTTTAATTGAAAGTGTAAGGACAGAGAATGATTTTAAAATCAAGAATACCTCTTCTGGCATAATTGGTATCCATATCCTTAAAATGCACCATAACGAAGTCTGAAGACTTGAACAAGATACTCTCTAGTATGTCTTCACGTTTTGGCCCCAAACTGGATTCTGCAGTTTTCCGATGAGCAGCATCAAGCACTAAATCACACTATTAGAGACACAAAGAAACACAGCAACGCTAGCTTGGTGCACGACAAGCTACTCCGTAACTTCACAAAACCACAGCAGTTCGCTAAATGAAACTGCTTGTGTACAGCCAGACAGGAACAGTCACAATAATTCATAGTTAATAATCAAATTTTAATTGAGCATTGATCATTCAGTAGTAGGATTTGTTGTTTCAATAGGGAAGAATCAAAAATGAGAAAGAAAAATTACCTTAGGACTGTAGGTTTTAAAAACTCCTTCATATATACCACCATTTTTCACCTGTACTTCACATTTGGATCCCTAGAACACAAGAAAAATGAGAAAAACCTATTTTTCTACCAGCCTGACAATGACATCTGAACGATTTTCTCACAGAGGTTGATTTCTATAGAGGTACAGCATGCGAATACACAGCCCAGGTTTTAGTCAAACCTACTTGTTCAACATTTACCCAGTTACAAATACATCACTGTGTGCTGCAGATGCAAAGTGCTGGGTGCGTCCCAACGCCTGTTCCAAGGGGGATTTAAAGATACTCCCAGAAGCGCATTTGAGACTCCAAGACTCTTGACCAGTTCTGCACACAAACAGGTTTTTGTGCAAAAGCAAAACCTGAGTGGATGGGTGAGTCTAGCTACAGATGAACGTTTATCGTTCATTTGATAGAGTCCTTCATCTGGACTCTACCTGAAGGGGGCTACAAGAAAGCTGGAGGAGGGCTTTTAACAGGAGTGGTACCAAGAGGACAAGGGGAAAGGGTTCCAGACTTGAAGAGGGGAGACTGAGGTTGGACAAGAGGAACAAATTCTTTCCTGTGAGGGTGGGGAGATGCTGGAACAGGTTGTCCACGGCAGTTGTGGCTGTCCCATCCCTGGCTGTGCTGAAGGCCAGGCTGGCTGGGGCTCTGAGTAACCTCTAGTGAAGGTGTCGCTGCCTGCCCGTGCAGCAGGGTTGGAACACGATGATCTCTGAAGTCCCTTCCAACCCTGGCCATTCTATGATTCTATGATCCTAGCAGATGAGGGACATTTTGCCTGATTTAATTTTGGATTGTCAAGAACTCCCTTCAAATCCGGGGAGAAGGGCTTTTATGCCCTGCACAGGCTCATTTTATTTACCCATAACCTCTCTAAAGACAGCAAATTCAAAATATGACCAGCGCTGTATCACTGCAAATTGGTTTTGAGCCCTTTCAAGCCATGAATAGAGAACAGCTAACAGTATGATTCTTCAAAGTTCAATCCTGGCAAACCATTCCCACTGTTCCAATTGAATATTCGGCTCCATTATATTGCAATTACAGCCTAGTTAACAATTCTGTGTCACTATAGAAACTGTTTATCCCCCCTTTCCAAATATAGACTTACAACTACTGATGTAAGAATGTGAACCATTCTCATGTTTGCATAGATGCCATCGAAAGAAATCTGAAAAAGAGAAAAAGATGTCATGAATATATGAGAAACACTTGGAACAATTCAAAGAAAACACTGTGTCAACGAGAATTCAGGCTTTCATCAGGACACAATCGTTCCTAGAAGCAGCTGTCCAAGAACTTAACTGCTATATACACATAATTCAGGTCACAGGGGATTTCCAAAGGTCATCTTACACCCCCTTCTTTTAATTATTGAAGAGCTGAACCCTCTTCCATACAAAAATAAACATTTCAGAGTTATATTAAGGGCTCTCTATAAGGAAATGTTCTTGCTGTTGGGTGAAGCTCATGCGCCCAGACTGAAAAAGCCCTGCTACCATCCCTCTCCGGTTTTAAGAGCCATCAACAGGACAAGGTACTTCAGCTGCTACAAAAGGTGCTTTCAGGGCCTGCTGAACGACATCATTTCATCCAACAGAGCTGATTACACACACTAACAGAAGCTGAAGTTATCAAATGGTGGAAGCACTAAAGAGCTACAAAACCCATCATAAAATTTGTCAGAAGTAGCTCATTGCAGCATGAGTCTGAGCTCCTGCGCTGGGAGAGCTGGCCAAGCATCACCCAGGTTGAGAGACGACACACTCAAGTGGTGAGGATGTCTGTGTTTTGTTGCAACATCTGGTATCTCTGTCAGCTTCATGCTTGTGAAACGAGAGATGCTGAAACATGCAAGGACCTCTGAGCCTTTTTAACTGACAAAGTATCATTGAAACTGTTGGCTCCTCGCTCCTGCATGTTAGCCACCTTCCTGGGCTTCAAAGATAGATTCAAGGATGCTCCTCTGCTCAACACTCAGCGTAGACGACACAAAGACAAACTCTTTTAAGATGCTGAGTGTTTGCATACGACCTTTTCCACCACTCTTCCTCAAAGCTTCTTCGTTTTTACTGAAGAACCTCGACATCTTCAATAAACATTTCTGTAAGCAAACTGTGGTCCTTTTTCAACCTTCCTTCCCCCAAATTAGTCACCCTTGAAAAGCAGGCCAACAACAAACTAGCAAATATTTGATTAGCGCAGTTCAAAGATCCGCTCTTGAACCCGAGATCCGCATCTTTAGCTTTGATAAATTATGTTGTACAAGTCAAGCCACACCTACACTCCCGACAATATGCAGCCTCAACAATAACTGAAGCTACGCATTCAGGTTGCTGGTAATGCTGGTTTAGCTGTTTTAGAGTAAAGCTAAATCCAACTGGTTTTATTTAACTAAATGCTGTCTTACTGTCATCTCTCTCAGGGAGAAGCCAACGTTCAGAGTCTTCAGAGAGGAAATAATTCTAAAGCACTGCAATTAAGATAAATGTTATCTGCATTGCTGTAATTGCAAGAAAAGGCACAAGATTTAGAGGAGCACAGTCAAAAGTTTAAGTGAGCCTTTCCCCCATTCAGCCTCCCAGGAGATTTAAATCAATGGAAGATGCTACAGCTTCAGAAAAATGTTGCTCAGTCTAATCTTCTCATCATAGGATCCAAAGGAAGAAACGAGAGAATATTCCAGTAGCTGCTACGCTCACACTGCTGTTGGGGTTCACTGTACATTGGTAGTACAAGGAGGTAAAATCGTACTTACCGTAGGCTGAGGTGGTCCTTTGCCACTGCTGCGACCTCTGAAATTAAAAACACATACGTGGGATATGATTAGAGGAACTGCCCCAACTGGAACACTTCTTAACAACTACGAATTCAAAACCCCATCTTTGTTTCGTGTTGAGAACAGGATCGGAGAACCCCAGCGCTCTCCCAGAGCAGGAGCTGACAGCTCCAGGGCCCGCAGCACTATCCTCCAAGCTACTGACCTACAAGCAACACTGGTTAGTAGGCAAGAGGGTTACCTCCTGCAATGAATGAGAGGGAAGAATTAAGAAAATACTAAGTCTGTATCACTACAAAAATCCCAAAATGTTCTCTCTTAAGCAGAATCTCCTCCAGCTAAAGCAAATTCCAAAATTTACTGGTAGACAAAACCCAAATCCATTTTTAGGCCAAAGCCCTATGCAGCACAGGGTCCATTTCCTTAAGACTAGAGGCTAAGCACATCAGCACTGTTTGTCCCATTAAGGGTCACCCAAACAACTACCCCAAGCTGGAAGCTACAGAGGAGCTTATTTCCGCTATCACTCACTTATCACCTCTGTCACAGCTCACTGAGCCAGACTAATGTGGGCTGCCCAGCCCCTCAAACCCCACTGAATGTCCATCTGTCAATGTGTAGCACTGGGGACACTTCAAAAACCCTTTAATACCTGGCAAACCAAGCTGGAACGGTCTGTGCCCTCCACCCAGGCCACTGATTCCCACCACTACCCCTACAGTCAGTAAATCCACAACAGCTATAACCCTCCCCCTTCACTACTGCATCTTATTTCAATGGTATTTTCTTGTACCAAGTCTCAGTTTCAAGTATTTCACACACTGACTTAATTTGTGTTATGATGACTTCATAGAACTGTTTAGCTTGGAAAAGACCTTCAAGACCACTGAGGCCAACCATTAACCCAACCGTACTAAGGCCACCACTAAACCACGACCTTCAGCTCCGTATCTACAAGACACAACACCAAGAGGGTGGCAAAACAAAGTCTTCTATTAAAAAGAATCATTTTTCAAAAATCAGACTCGGCTTACAGAGCAGTCATCTAATTAGAGACACAAACAACACTGCAATCTAAACCCAACTGAATGGCAACTGCCTTCAACTGCTTTTGAAAATGCTCTGCCATAGTTGAACGCAGCCTTGCTCTCAGAACAACACAACCTTCTAAACAGGGCTCACACGTTAGCCAAGCAGTCAAGGGAAATTCTCCCAGTGAAGCCAAATACATCCTGCAGAAAGGAGCCAGTCCACAAGAGAACCGTGAGCGGCCTCTCACACTATCACCTGGCTCATTTAAGAAAATGAGCTTCTGGAACAGCAACATGGCCTCACACAGCAGCACGCACAGCGATGACATTTGCTGATTGGCAATAACTGCGCCATTTGGACGTCTAGCATTTTCAGAATACTTGCAGAGTATTAATCTCATTAAAAAAAAAAAACAACACCTCATGCAAATAGCCTCTGTTTAATTACACCTATCAGCCTTAAGGCTGCTTCAGGCTTGCTCTGAAGACAAGCAAGTCTTGCCATGTCCTAAGTCTGACACTTGTTGAATGGTCACTTAGAGCACGGAGCCTCTCGTGAGTCTGGGACTTCAGCTAATCCTAACAGTCGGGTGGCCCTCGTCTCTCTCCGAGTTCACCAGATGTCAAAAACCCTTCTGATGTCTCCTTTTATTACAATCAGAAGTGGCAACAGCCCAGTCCTTGGAAGAACATGGCCAAAGTTAGTTTGACCAGTTCCCCACACTGATCTCTAAGGCTTTACAAGATTCTCCTTCCTACACCAACTACAGAAATGGTCAAAAGCAGTAGCAGCCTGGTGTCTTTGAAGCAGAAAGCATTTCCATTTTTAGTGGCAGGTGTTCTTAGAACTTCAATAACTGGGTTGCTAGACTGGTCATGGAGTTTGGAGTATTTCCCTTAAGCATCGACCTATGTGTTTTAGATTTTCCATCTCTTATACCTCCCAAACAACTGTTTCTTAAAGAAATGCTGGCAGGAGCCACCTGGCTGTACACACCCACAGGTCTGAGCTTCCACATCAAGCCAAGAGTGAAGCCACTTGCAGAAATTCTTATGCTATTCTGATCAGACAGATGTCTCTACAGACCTGACCTCTTGTCTTTCCAGCTACAACTGTTAAACACAAACCATTAGGAAAGGGGAAAGACATTCCACAACCCTACCGATGCTACAACTCAATCAACACTGTATCTTCTGCTAAACCCAAGGCCATCAGCTTGAGCTTTATAAACTAACAGGTGCAGACTCAAGTTCAAACAACCCTCTCACACATCCTTGATGCATCACATCGAAAAACCCAATAACTAGAACCTCCATGAAAGGAGAAAGCAGATGATCACTGCCAGTTTATGACAATTTAAAGAGCAGACACTTTGAAATGGAGGCGGAGGAGACCAAAAGGGTCAGTGGCAATTTGGCTACTTAAATCATATCTTGATTAGGGCAAGTAGGACAAATCACAGAATCCCAGAACATTAGGGATTGGAAGGGACCACAAAAGATCACCCAGTCCAATCCCCCTGCAGAGCAGGATCACCTAGACCAAGTCACACAGGAACATATCCAGGTGGGTTTTAAACGTCTCCAGAGAAGGAGATTCCACAA
>JAOXOE010000506.1:4643244-4678453 GCA_028565055.1 Phoeniculus purpureus
GGGGGGCGGTGCCGTCGGGGCGGTCCCGGCGCAGTCGGGCGGTAGCTGCGGGATGAACGGGACGGGTCGGGGGCTGTGCGAGAGCAGCAGAGAGTTACCGTCGGGTGTCCGACCTCTGGTCAGTGCCCTCATGTTCTCTGCGGGGCTCCTGGGCAACCTGCTGGCCCTGGGGCTACTGCTGCGCTGCCGTCGTGGCCCCCGCTCTCGCCCCCCATCCCTTTTCCACGTCCTGGTGCTGGCCCTGGTGATCACCGACCTGCTGGGCACCTGCTCCGTCAGCCCTTTGGTCTTGGCTTCCTATCACCACAACCTCACGCTGACTGCCCTGGCGCAAGGAGGACACATCTGCCTCTACTTCGGCTTCGCCATGAGCTTCTTCGGCCTCGCCACCATGCTCATCCTCTTCGCCATGGCACTGGAGCGATGCCTGGCCTTGGGGAGACCCTACTGCTACGAGCGTTTCCTCAGTCCTCGCACGGGCTTGGTTGTCCTACCGGCCATCTACACCTTCTCAGCTGCCTTCTGCTCCTTGCCGCTTGTGGGCTTTGGGAGCTTTGTGCAGTATTGCCCCGGCACCTGGTGCTTCATCCAGATGCACATGGACTACCTGCGGCACAATGGCGCCTCGGAGGTGGCCGGCTTGGATGTGGCCTTCTCGCTGCTTTATGCCACCCTGCTCCTCTTCCTCATCCTCTCCGTGCTGCTCTGTAACCTCAGCGTCATCGCAAACCTGGCCCGCATGCACCAACGTGGCCAGAAGACTCGGCGGCTGGCCACACTCGAGCAGCCACGGACTGCCAGTGGCTGCGGCCGGCGCATGTTCTCCATGGCTGAGGAGATCGACCACCTCCTTCTTCTCTCCATCATGACCATCACCTTTGTCATCTGCTCCCTGCCATTCACGGTGAGTGCAAGCGATTCTCCAGCTAGGGTGGGGTCCCCAGCATCCCTGTTTCTCTCCCTTTATAGAGCTCCCTGTCACCTCCTCGGCCCTCAGACCTCAAGGATTGAATTCCAGGTAGCCCCTCATGAAGCTTGGGAGACCCTATTCCTGCCATAAAGTTGGTTTGTATGATCTAGGAGTTCCCTGAGTGCCAGAAGGAAAAGGAAGTGGCAGGATGATGGAGTGGCAGTAGGATAGAGTTGCAGAACGGTGGGGTGGCAGGATGATGGGGTGGCAAGCTGATGGAGTGGCAGGATGACAGGGTGGGGGTGGTAGGATGGGGTGTCAGGAGCAGAGATGCCCTCCCATCCCATGGAGGCCCTGTGGCTAGGCAGTGTAGCCCAGTCAGGGTCTGGGGTAGGGTTCCCCCAGAACACAGTGTATCACTGCCATTCCTGGGGACAGGACACTGCTGGAGGAGGTGGCAGACCATCCAAAGATGGGAATGAAGGAGACTAAACTGGTCAGGAAACATCTGTGCTGGGCAGAGAGTGTTATCCCAGATTTCTGTGGCAAAAGGGAAGGATGGAGCTGGCAACTTCACCATCAGACAGAGACTTCTTCCACAAAAACACCAGGATGCCAGCATGGAGATGGGGGATTGCACAGAGATCCAGCACAGGAACCACCACATCCCTCATCCCAAGGGTCATCCCATATCCCATGTCCTGTCCATATCTGAGGTTTCCAGCAGAAATAGAGGGTTGAATATCATGAGGAAGGGGAGAGAGCGAGTCCCCTGACTCTGCCTGGGCTCTCCCCACCGAAAGGTGAATTCTCATCCATCCCAACCCTATTACCCCAGCAGCATCCTGGCCTCCAGAGCATCTTGAGCTGCTCGTGTCCCCTGCCCATGTGTGTGACCCCACTGCTGTGGGAAGTCATTGTATTCCCGTTAGAAACCAGCCTCACAAGGTCAGGAATGCAGACAGCAGCTAGTTTTGTACTCTTGGAGTTAAGGAGGTGCCACCTTCCTTTTGCGGTCCTTTTCTTCATCCCAAGGGAACAGGAAATGACCCCAGGCGGTAGCCAGGCCAGGCTGCTGGGTTTTAGGACGGGAAAGTCAAAGCAGTGATGCCCTGACTCAGGAGCATCCCAAGAGCCAGGGTTACCACCTCAAGAGATACTTCAGTTCCTGTCACTTGGACCCACACGTGGTTGGCAGCTCTCCCCATGTCCTGGAAAAGCCCTCAGCGGTCATTAGGAAGTGGGAGCCCTTGGTGGGGATGTGGGGGCAGAAGCCTGTGGGTCTGTTTAGGGGGCAGCTGGGCTGGGAAAGTGCTGCTGGTAGGGATCCCATGGGCCCTGTGGTAGCAGCTCGAGTCATTCGGAAGGTTGTGCCGGCTCTGGGTTTCCCATCACCCAGTTCCCTTGTGGGTCTTGGCAGCTGCTCAGAGAGCTGCCGATGCCTCCTTGGTGTGAGACCCTTTCCCTTCTGGCTGGGGTGGCCCCTGGTAGCCACCAGTGAGGAGCAGACCTAGTGTATGAATCTAGTGAGGATCAGGGTTCCACCACCCCACTAAATCCTTCCCATAAAAGCAGTTCTGAGCCTAGGGCAGCCCTCAACCACAGCCCCAGGCCCCAGCTACACCTTGCGCCCTGGGCTGGATGGACCATCCCTTGGTGGTACCCAACAGATCCAAGATGAGGAGAGATGCTTCTGCTTCCCAAACCCCCAGCTCCCATCCCCTTTTCCCCAACACGAGGGGGTGGCAGTTCGACCCAATGAGTAAGGGAGTGCTGAGTCACCCTTCCAGGAAGTCCCATAAGCTGTGATGAGTCAGCATGTTGCAGGACGGGCCAGGAGAGGTTCAGCACCCTCTGTCCTCTCCAACCTTCCACATTCATTGGTCCCATGGGGGTCTCCAGGTGAGACCCAGTGGTTCCTTAAGCAGCCACCGGTGTAACTGTGTTTAGGGCTGAGAGCAGAGCTCTGGTTTTTGTTAGAAAGAAGCTCATTGAAGCCAGAGGAGGCAGCAGGAGTGATGCGACAGCCCACATATAGTACCCTGGAGCTTCTCCTGTTGGGTTAAAATGTTCTGTAGGGAGACCTTCTGTGTCTCTGCAGCTCATTGAACTTCAGAAGGTAGCAGCCAGGTGGGGGTCAGTCTCTTCTCCCCAGGATGAAAGGAACAGGCTGCCCAGGGAGGTGGTGGAGTCACTGTCCCTGGAGGTGTTTAAACACCAATTAGCTAGAGCACTTGAGGCCATGTTCTAGGGGTTAGGGAGATGTTGGAATGCAGGATGGACTTGATGAACCTAGAGGTCCTTTCCAGCTGTGATGATTCTATGATTTTATGATTCTATGAAATGGCCTCCAGTTGTCCCAGGGGAGGGTTAGATTGGCCCTGAGGACAAATTTCTCCCCTCAAAGGGTCATCCAGGCTGCCCAGGGCAGTGGTGGAGTCCCCATCCCTGGAGGGGTGGCAAAGCCATGGAGCTGTGGGGTGAAGGACTGGGATTAGTGGTGCCCTGGCAGTGCTGGGGGAGTGATTGGACTAGATCTTAAACATCTTCTCCAACCTCACCAACTCTTAAATTCTACTCTGAACCCCCCCAAGCTGGATCCTGGAAGCCCAGACCCAATGTTCTTTCTCCCAAAAATGTTTTGCAGATCCGTGCCTACGTCAACAAGTTCAGCAAAGAAGAGGACAACAATGAGTGGGACCTGCTGGCCCTGCGGTTCCTCTCCATTAATTCCATCGTTGACCCATGGGTCTTTGCCATCCTGCGGCCACCGGTGCTGCGGTTCCTGCGCTCGGTGCTGTGCTGCCAGGAAAGCCCCATGAGCCAGGACAAACGAATTCCATCCCCCGCAAAAAGCAAACTGGCCCTACAGCTGGACCCCTGTGGGCAGTAGGTTTGTTGGCCATCCCAGGAGACATCTGCCAGGTGAAGCACAGCCCCGGCAGATGTTCACAGAGCTCTGCTTTTGGGCCCATAGAAAGACCTCAGCTGCTGCAGAGGGTGGACCAGCTACCAGCCAGGTGTCGCCACAGTTGTCTGGGAAGTCCCTGAGAAGCCGGTTTGATCTCTCAAGGGCACAAAAATTGTGAGGCAAGAAAGGCTGGTGGGTACCTGGACATCAGCATCACCCTTGGACGGGGCTGCTCCCACCCACTGAAGGTTGAGGGAGCGTTGGGGGATGAAGCATGATGAGGGGTTGACTATAACACCACTACTGGTGGGGTTACTGGAGAGCAGGGCTTTCCAGAAAAGTCCAAGTGGTTGTTTTGGGGAGAAAACAGGGGAGCAGGACTTTCCAGCAAGGTCCTCATGGTTGTTTTGGGGTAAAGACAGTGAAGCAGGGCTTTCCAGCAAGGTCCCCATGGTCGTTTTGGGATGAAGATGTTATGAAGTATCTTAGAAGTGGATTTGGGTGACCATTATTGCTACAGACACCAGGTCTACCTACGAGAAGCAGGGAACAGTGATCCCCTACTATTCCCCATTATCTTGCTGGCTGTCTAAAGAAATGCACATTATGGGGTCTGTGTCTGTGTGTCTGCCTGTCTGTGCCCTCACCCCACAGGTTTTAGGCTCCAGTGGGTGCCAACCCAGCACGTCTGGGGCAATAAATATCACAAACAGCAGCTCTTGCCTTTGCCTGGCACCTCCTGGGCACCTGTTCTGCAGTTTTCATTTCACAGTAGTTTTTGTTTCAGGACCCAACAAGAGGAATGAAGAGCCTGGACCAGGGGTTTTGGTCACAGCCACACGCTTGAGCCACAGCCTGGGTGATTCTGCTCATGGGTTTTGGGTTGGCACAGAGGAAGCTTCATGCTTTCCTCATCCTCCTGTCAGTCTGGGATAAACCTACCCAGGGGCATCACTTCTCTAGAGGCTTTATTTGAAAAAAACACCTCAAAAACCCCAACCATCCCCCTAAAAAACCCCCAAATGCAGAAACATCCCTGTTGATCCTGCCTCGTGATCCTTCAGCACTGCTGCTTGTTTTTGTGGGATGTACCTGTTGCTCTTCAGGGCTCCCTGCTGGTCACCACCAGTTTAAGGGACCACTGGACCCTGTGGGCTCACTGGGTTTGTCCTGAGGTCATTAAAGCAATCTCGGGGGTTGCTGAGGATGAGGTTTGTGTAGCATCACTGGTGGGGTCTTGTCCATTTGGGAGCTGCAGCTCAGCTCAGAAAGCCCAAAGGTGCTGAGACTGGGGGGGTTTTCTGCGGTTTGTTAGTCGCAGTGATGTAAAAAATCCTGAAAGCCAGACATTATTTAAATAATAAATGTTTCTTAAAGGATCCTGCGTGGGTTTGTGTTTAGGAAGCACTTCAGTGGAAGATCTGGCTCCTGGAGCATCCGTGCGGTGAAGCTCTGGAGATGAGGGGAGGGGAGAAGGGGGCAGAAAGGGAAATGTGTGCTTCCAATTCTAAAAAAAAGGGGTGGAAATAACCCATCTTCAGGTGGTTGGTGACACTTTTGCTTGAATCTCTACAACCTGGAGCTGCAGAAATGCTCCCAGCCCTGAGCTTTTCCCTAAAAACTCATCCCGGAGGCAGGGAGAGGGCAGGCGAAGCAGCTACCTGGTATCAAAATAAATAGGAGAAAAATAGAAATACTAATATCCACCCTAAAAAAAGGCTGAACTGATGTCACTGCTGTCAGGCAGCCAAGATCCACAGGAAGTTTACTGGCCTCCGAGATGTGTGTGTGGGCAGATGGCAGCCATGGGCCGCTATTGCTCAACCCGCCGCTGCCGGCGGCTTTCTGGCAGCTCCCCATGGCTGGGGGGATTCATTAGGAGCGGGGAGTCATGGCAGAGGTAATTTTCTGGAGAGGGGGTAGGGGTGTAAGGTCTCCACACGTTGTCATCTAATTCAGGCGATGAAGTCATGACCCAGGGTGTCTAGATTTAGCCCACGACTGTCACCCCCACCCCGATTATTTCCCTGATTGTTTTGAGGTTTAGGGCTTGAAAAGCATCCCAAAGAGATCATTTGGGAAGAGCCTTGTTTATTGGGATGGTCATGACCTACTTGCTTATAGTGGGGTTTCGGGACCCCGTAGCCCAAGCCTACTCTGAACCAGAGACTGCCTGGCATGAGAACATAGGAAAAAACCCCAAAATAGATCTGAAATGGCTGTGGGGTCACCAGACCATGGTGGAAGGAGATCTGGGGCCCTCCATGGAAGCACAGGAGCAATGCGATGCTCCTGGTGGCTCTCACCCCGAATCTCCTCTCTTGGTTGAGCTGCTGACCACTAATTGTCAGCTCCTTGGGTTGTTTTGGGAGGTTTATAGCTCCTTGTCAGGAAGAGCAGGGCTGGGAGTCAATGTCCCAGCATCCACCGAGCTGGGATCTGCTTCTCACAGGGTGATGCTGCAGCGGGCTTGCTCTTTGGTGAGAGGGGTCAGAGAAATTATCTGGGGGAAATTTAGTCCAAAACATTGTTTGTGAGCTGGGAAGTTCAAGGAACTCCTCAGAGACCCCTGATACCTCCTACAGAGATGGATCCCTCACCGGGAGATGAGTTGCTCTTGGCCACTGCAGCCCCCACAAAATGAACAGAACATCCTCCCTGCTCCTGCTTCTTCCTTCAGATGAGTAAAGGATCTTTGTTAGGGCAGAATGGAGACTACAGAGAGGATGTGGAACCTCAGAGATCAGCAGGAAGAAAGCTTCCCCTGGATTTCTGTGGTTTGCTGAAATGGAGAGTGTTCTCCCCTTGCTCGTGGCCATAGGAATTGGCATTTTGGCAAAGGAGGACTTCCAAGCCCATGGAACAGAGAGCTGGACTTTAAATTGCCTGCTGACACCAAGAGATGTGGGTTGGAACTTGTTGGGCACCACAGTTCCACAGAAGTAGGAACAGTTGGAGGTCTCATTTGCCTTCGTACAGTTAGGACATTGAGGTTTTGGCTCAGTTATGTAAAAGTGTTGTGATGGATCCCCTCATATCGTTGAATCACCAAGTCATAGAATCATCCTGGCTGCAAGGGATGTCCAGCATCAGCGAGTCCAGCTCTCATCCCAACAGCTCCCTAACCCCTAGAACATGGCCTCAAGTGCTCTAGTTCTTTGGTTTTTAAACACCTGCAGGGATGGGGACTCCACCACCTCCCTGGGCAGCCTGTGCCAGTGCCCAACCACTCTCTCAGGAAAGAACTTCTTCCTAAGATCCAATCTGAACCTCCCCGATGCAACTTGAGCAGCACTGGGGATACCAGCACGCCCCGTGTTTCGCGCTGCACCTGCCTCACCCCAACAAATCCTCAACACAGAGAGATAACAGCCACTACCCAGCTCTGTGCCCAACCCCATGTCCCACCAGGCCGCCCCACTGTAACTTGAGTTGGCCTTTTCATTTCAGTGATTTATTTACAGGTTTCCCCATCGCTCGCTCCTCAGTGAACGTGCTGATCAGAAACACTCGAGACATTGCTAGTCCTGGATATAATTGAATCTTTGTTCTCTAATTGGAAGCTGCCATCAATACTCATTGAAGTGCAGAGCATACACTTGGCCAGCGAGCACTTCCAAGTGACTTAGGTTATTCTGTTGTGGTTGATTTACAACAAAGCCATCGGAATGATGAGCTGCTTGAAGAAGAGGTAATTAAATTTGAGGTGTTAAGGCTGACGGTGCTTCAGATTGTGATAAATACGAAGGCAAAAGCCGCTTCTCTAAGGACGTTAGCACCACAGGACACTCAACCTCACCATAGACTCTTTTTTATAGTGAGATGAGTCTGTTATTGGCAAAGTGGGATTGATAATCCACAAGTTAAACCACTACGAGCTGCTGCACATTACAACAGGAAGGTTTCTGAATGGATAAAGAATTAACAAACACAACAAAATCCTGCACCCCATTGATTTTCTTTCCTGACATTTTAGTTCTGGGATTTATGGAGGCAGTTTTAACAAAGCACCTACCAGCAGCCCAACTCCAAAGCTGAGATGCCAAGTGCTCCTTCCCAGGAAGTTTGCAGCCCTTATTATCGCTCAGCAAAGGCCAGACTTCCAAACGGCATCATCAATTGAGCCTAATAAATAGGAGGTGGAAAGGGACAAACTCCTCTGGAGTCTGATTCATTCCGCTTATCTGAGGTATCTAATGTAAGAAGGGATGAACTGTCCTTTGTGAGGCACCTGTCTCTCATCACAGACTGCAAATGGACCTCTTAGCACCTGACTTTGTGAGAAATAATATTAAAGGAAATCCCACCTGCAAAGATTAAGTGAGACACGAGATGACCTCTTGTGTGACTGGTCCTCAGCGCTCCTATCTTCCACGCTGCGCACGCACATCTTCATCCTAGTGATAAGGCCTGGGGGTATATTGTCTGCTCTGCCGACACCAGGCAGCAGGAGAAACACAGAGGCACACTGAGGTTAATATCCTTCCAGCTTCAGACATTCTCCACGCAGGCTCTTCAGCTCACTAAGCTCTCAGTGCAGAGAAACACATGCTTTGAGCACATGATCCATCTGACCAGTTGCAGAGGACAAGATGCCTCCAACCTGATGAGCTCTTCCAACTCCACGTCTATAACCAAAGCAGATGAATAGTTCAGAACTTCATGTTTTCACTGGTGCAAAACATTTAATCAGGTGTCAGTAACTTTTAAGACCATTGCAACTGGTGACTAGAATAGACTGAGGTCACAAGATCAGAGCAGGAGAGCTTTGAGCTGCTGCTCCTTGAGCAAGAGGGTTATTGAAACACCCAGAATAAGGAATCACAGAATCACAGAACATTAGGGATTGGAAGGGACCTCGAAAGATCATCCAGTCCAATCCCCTCACCACAGCAGGACCACTTAGACCAAGTCGCACAGGAACATGTCCAGAAGGGTTTTAAACGTCTCCAGAGAAGGAGACTTCACAACGCCCCTGGGCAGCCCCTTCCAGTGCTCTGGCACCTTCACTGGGAAGAAGTTCCTTCTGATATTTATGTGGAACCTCCTCTGTTCCAGCTCACATCCACTGCCCCTTGTCCTGTCATTGATGCCACTGAGCAGAGCCTGGCTCCATCCTCCTGACACCCACCCTTCACATATGTACAGACATTAAAGAAGTCACCCCTCAGTCTCCTCCAAAGTAAAGAGACCCAGCTCTTGGTCCACTACAAATACAGGGGGGAAAAAAAAAGAGAGGGGGAAATGTGAGAAGGGAGAACAGAAAAAGCAGCAGCATCTGGGCAAGAACAACCCTCAGTACTGGTATAAGTTGGGGACTGACCTGTTACAGAGCAGTGTAGGAGAAACAGACCTGGGGGTCCTGGTGGCCAGCAGGATGACCAGGAGCCAGCAGTGTGCCCTTGTGGCTAAGAAGGCCAACAGCATCCTGGGGTGGAACAGAAGGGGGGTGGTCAGCAGATTGATAGAGGTTCTTCTCCACCTCTACTCTGCCCTGGTGAGACCACATCTGGAGTACCATGTTTAGTTCTGGGCCCCTCAGTCCAAGAAGGACACGGAGCTGCTGGAGAGAGTCCAGTGCAGAGCAACGAGGACAATGAAGGAATTTGAGCACCTCCCTTATGAGGAAAGGCTGAGGGAGCTGCTCTGGCAGGGGGACTGGACTAGATGATCTTTCGAGGTCCCTGCCAATCCCTAATGATTCTATGAGACCTGCCTTTGTACTTAACCCACAGGCTGTTAAATATCAAACCTGATCTTCCTCCACAGGTGAACGTGGTGCTCCTTGACCAAACAGTTAGGAACATTTAACCTTCGTTTTCTAGCCTAAACCGCACGTCTACTCCTGCAAATTCAACCTCCTCTCATCCTCCCCACCCCCCGTTTTCTCGTTCCTGCCTAAACCAACGGTGCAAAGGGAGGCTTCTCTCTGCCCGTGTGCAGCTCAGAGGCAAGTGCTGCAAGAAGGCTGACAGGAGAACAGACCTCTATTAAGAGAGGTGGCAGCAAAGAACAACACGGTGATTAAATGCAAAATTGAAATCGTAATGAAAATTGGGGCGCTGAAAAGAAACTTTAATTAAGTAAGCAACTGCAAATCAAACAAATGTATTCATTATTTAATCAGCCGGTGAGAGCACCGAATCTCAACTCATCAGGAAAGTCTCTGGGAGCAGATAAAGAAACAAATCAAGGAGCAAATTTGAAAGCCGTAAGACAAGAGCACACATCTGTGCTGTGAAAGAGCATTTGTCTCAGAAACAGAAGGTGAGCTGCTGCTGCTGCTATTTCCCCCCCACCCCAAGCATCGTGTTTGTTACCTTTGCGAGGCTCTGTATTTTCTTTGAACAGAACTCCAAAGTCTTATGCTGGGATTTGGGACGTCGTGTCTGGTGGTGTGTTTGCTTTTCATCTGCTCGGTCGGAAAAGACTGACTGCAGAGTGAAGGTTTTTCTGTGCCTGCTTCCACCCATTCTTCAGCTGCTGCCCAGGCCCTCCTTGAGGTGTCACAAGAACTGACTTCATAGAACCATTAAGGTTGGACTCCAAGATCATCAAGTCACAAGAACTGATTTCACAGAACCATTAACGTTGGACTCCAAGATCACCGAGTCCAACCATCAACTCATCCCCATGCTGCCCACTCAACGTACTTTCCTAGTACCAGAAGTATATGTTTTCTGAGTACCTCCAGGAATGGCAACTCCACCATCTCTCTGGGCAATCTGTCTTAAACATCTCCAGAGAAGGAGACTCCACAAATCCCCTGGGCAGCCCCTGCCAGGGCTCTGTCACCCTCACTAGGAAGAAGTTCCTTCTCATATTGATGTGGAACCTCCTCTGTTCCAGCCCACACCCACTGCCTTGTCCTATCACTAGATGATGCTGAGCAGAGCCTGGCTCCATCCTCCTGACACCCATCCTTCACATATTTATCGACATTAATGGGGCTGCCCAGGGAGGTTGTGGAGTCTCCTTCACTGGAGACATTTAACACCTGCCTGGATGTGTTCCTGGGTGACTTGGTCTAGAGGATCCTGCTGTGGCAGGGGGGGTTTGACTAGATGATCTTTTGAGGTCCCTCCCAATCCCTACTGATTCTATCATTCTATGATTCCAGTTTCATGCTCAGGATACAGCATCCCTCTGCCTTGCAAACCACTTGCCCCCAAAGCCCACGCTTGACACACGTGCTCCGGTGCTGGCTTCACCGCTACCAACCCACATCCCAGAGCTTCTCCTGCTCGCTCTAACCACATTAGCAGGAGGTAATGACATTGTTCAGATCGAAAGGAAGCAGCAAATTGCATTCTGAGTTCCTAGCAGGACCGGGGTGCTGCCAGCACGCACACACGCACGTGCCCACAGAGCGACCTGTCCTGACCCACACCCCAGGGCTGGCTCAGGGAACACGCTTTCTGTTCATTAGCAGAGATCAGAAACAAACCTCGGTCCACTGTACGGGAGACGATGTCACTGTGGGCTAAGAATAAATCTATCAGCTGGAAACCGGGCGAATAAGACTGATTTTAAGGAGGGTGAGGTCACTTCTAGACGACATCATGCAGCTGTGTCGCGTCCCTGTTTCTACACCATGAGAGGATAGAGCGATGGCAGCGCAGCTACAGGACCATATCCGGGTTAGCAGTCTGAGGAAAGAGGGTAGAAATCGTTCTGAGTGCAGAAAGCTGCTTTATGAGCTTCTCCATCCTACAGCAGAGGAAGCATTATTAGCTCCAGAAAATCCATCTCCCCCCCAAATCCCTGGTTGTATCTGGAGCGGGAGGTCAGAACCGTGTGCGCTGAAGGGAAATCCCACTCGGCACACATCTAATTATGTTGCTGCCTTCCAGATCCCACACAGCAGCCCCTGATAACAGAACAGACAGGGAAGAGGAACTGGTTGCAGTCGGGTTTATGATTTTACATTACAAAGCCATCGGGGGCTGCCAGACAATCTGAGAGCTTAGCGAACTGAACTCTCTAAGACCTGCTAAGGACTCAGGAGGCTCTATGCAACCCCACCAAATAGGAACAACTAATCGTCAGGCAGACTCGTCAAGATACTCCATATGTGAGTGACAGATGAGACCGGGGCACAGAAGAGACCAGGGAAGGGCAGAAGACAAGACTTAGGAGGGTCCCACAAAGTCTCACGATCATCTGTCAAAACTTTTCTCTTCTTTTGTTGTTTCGCGGGAAACTTCTCATCTCACAGGGGCAACCCCGCGCCTCAGCACTGGTTTCACTGGAGTTACTCCAGATTGAGGGCGGCGTAGCTGCACGGCATCGGCTCGTGCTAATAATACACCTCATTAGTGGCTACTTACAGCATCACTGAATTATAGGATGTCTAGTTCTGGGCAACTGCTGCAAGGCACAGCGCTGACGTGACACCTAATGAAGCGCTTGTAACTGCCTCCTGGGAGCCAAAGCTCTGGATTATTGATGTGCTTTAAAGACAGAGGAGGAGATGCTTAAATCTGTTGTGTGTCACCGAGGGTTAAATCTATTGTCTTTCCTGAGCATATCCCCATCTATGCCCTGCGCGTGTTGGCACGGAGCATCCCTGGAGTCAGCGAGGTCAGGTGCGCCGGGGCACACCAACACCATCTATGGAGACACAACGGATCCAAGTGGACACGTCCTGGTTTGAGCACAGAGCCAGAGGTGCAAAAAGAAGTAGGGAATGATATTCTTCCCAGAACTGATTCTCACAAGGCTGGAAGTGGGAGGGGTTTTGTGATAAGGGACGTAGTGCTTTGGGGAGGTGAAGAGTGCTCGAGGAGAGCCGGACACCTCCTCTACAAACAATAGAATCACAGAATCATTAGGGATCAGCAGAAGGGACCTTGAAAGATCATCTAGTCCAATCCCCCTGCCAGAGCAGGATCACAGAATTATAGAATCATTAGGGATCGGAAGGTACCTTGAAAGATCATCCAGTCCGATCCCCCTGCCCATCCAGTTGTGACTTCTGGGGAAAAGTCCGTTCCTGCCAGGATCGTTTTCCCTAGGCAAATCTTCTGAAAGAGCATTGAAGAGTATTTTCTGATGGCAGAGCAGAAATGCAGCGTAAACTCAAACCCCTACAGCACTAACATGCCATAACCCCACTTGCTGTGTTTGCTGTTTGGTGCCTGAGGGTAGCACGTTGCCCGAGTCCTTCAGCACGTAGGCAGAGGTGTCTCCTGCCACATAGGAAGTGTAGTCTGGTCTTAGCCCCAGGCACTGCCACCAGGCGACTGTGGCTCTAAACCAGCTGTCACATCCTCAGTACTCACCAGAGGCCCTGTGCTGCTTTGTAGTCCCCGCTCTGTCCAGTGTCCCATGAAGGAGAACCATGCTGAGCTCACACCGGACGCCTGACAGCGAAGCTGAAGCCTCTCTTGGGGAAAAAAAGAATCAAAATACATTTTAAAACAGTAGATTTGGGAGCTTTGAGCACATTATCCTCCCTGAACCAAAGGGGAAACAGCCCACACGTTGCCTAACCAACTCTCTTACCAGGCTGGTGCCCAAAGTGCTGCTGAGGCAGCGCTGGGCAAGGCAGCTCTTGCGTGCTCCCACACACTCAGCAGTAAAGGGGCCCTTGGGCTTCTTTCCGGCTCTGAGTATCAGATGGGGTGAAATCATTCTAGTGAAGTTATTTTCTCTTCTTTTTTCTACCAACACATAAAATCAAGAAACACCTCACCCTCCAAAACTATGAGTTTCTCAAACTACTTTCACTAGGTGATTTGAGAATCCATGGTCCCTTGCCAGAAGGTATCACTGGAAAGACCTTCAAGATCATCAAGTCCAACTGTCCATCCTACAGCCCCAAACCATCATAGAATCACAGAACACAGAATCACAGAACATTATGGATTGGAAGGGACCTTGAAAGATCATCCAGTCCAATCCCCCCGCCACAGCAGGATCACCTAGACCAACTCGCACAGGAACAGATCATAGAATCATAGAATCACAGAATCATTAGGGATTGGAAAGGATCTCGAAAGATCATCTAGTCCAATCTCCCCATCACAGCAGGATCACCTAGACCAAGCTGCACAGGAACACATCCAGGCAGGTTTTAAATGGCTCCAGAGGAGGAGACTCCACAACTCCCCTGGCAGTCTGTTCCAGGCAGCTCCGTCACCCTCACTGTGGAGAAGTTCCTTGTGATATTTATATGGAACCTCCTCTGTTCCAGCTCACATCCACTGTCCTCCTATCAGTAGATGACATTGAGAAGAGCCTAGAATCATCATGTCTGGAAAAGATCTCTGGGATCAAGTCCACTAAACCATCTCCAGAAACACCATAGAATCATAGCATCATTAGGGATTGGAAGGGACCTCGAAAGATCATCCAGTTCAATCCCCCTGACACAGCAGGATCACCTAGACCACCTCTCCAGGGATAGTGTCTGCACCTCATCCTTGGGCTGCTGCTGGAGAGGGGACTATGCCCCTTGTAATGGAGGTGGCAGGTGGCATCAAATTGATGCTGAGGAAGAGCTCAGGTACTGCCTGTTCAAACGACCACACTCTGCACTGGTCTCCATCGCCTCACACCCAATGTTTCTGCAGGAGGGGGCCTTCAGAGCTGTGGCATTTTTCCTCTAAGGGTACCAGCAGGAAAGTGGGGAATCGACTGGCTTCCTGAAGAAACCTGTTTGCAAACGCTGACCATGTGTAGTTTGCCACGGGGCATTTGGATGAGGCAGATCATTTCCAAGCTGGGCTGTGACCCCAGCAAAGCTCATCCCTGGAGGGAGCAAGCAGGAGAAGAGGGAGCATGGGAAGTGGAAAGAGTATTGATCTCAGACCCACAGGCTCCTGCCAAGGGGTCGGCTGCACGGCTGTGAGCGCCCAGTGTCGTGCTCTTGGTGCCGTTTGCCACAAGCCAGCCTCTGCCATCACCTCCCTTTGCTAATCCACGAGGCATGTTGTCCTGCTGCAGGTTTGCTTCGAGGCAGCACAGGAGGAGAAGTTTAAATTAGCCTCCTAGACCTGAACACAGGGAGAAGGCGCACATGGGCACACGGCCTCTCTCCTGCCTTTCACAGATGGTGGTTGAATCAGCTGCCCCCATACAGCAAATATGACACTGAGTGAAACCAGCAGGATGGCAGGGTGGGCATTTCTGTCCCTTACTCCAGACCCATGGGATCACAGAACATCAGGGATTAGAAGGGACCACGAAAGATCATCTAGTCCAATCTCCCCACCACAGCAGAACCACCTAGACCAAGTTGCACAGGAACATGTCCAGGTGGGATAGGATCAAAGAGCTGAACCTGTGAGCAGCTGCCTCCTGTGAAGCTTGTAGCACTGGTGACTTGTCTTCTGACCTCGCTTGGTGCAGGCCAGTTCTCCCAGTTGGAATACAATAAGATGAATCAGGTTTCTCTGCCATGGGTCTCCCTCCGGAGAGGGGACCCCCGTTATCCACGGGCTGAGATGGGGACTTCTAGCAGCTTTTTGGAAGGAGTGGGCACCACAACCACCCCTAAACACATCCAAGCTGGGCATAAGTCTGTCTCCCACCTCACCAAAACCCACTGTCCACCACTGTCACCCCAAAGAGGGAGCCTGTGCTCCTAATTACTATGTGTGTGCAGACACTGCCCTCTGCCTCCTGCCGAAGGGCTTTGTTGTTGACTTGGAGAGCTCTGAGCTGGGGTGGGGGGAGTGGATTTTCCTCCCCTATGAAGCAGGATCTAACGTCTGCTGTTCTATCCTGCAGATATGACAGTGATGTTCTGTGGCCCCATGGGTCTGGAGTAAGGGAAGAACATCCTCCAGGCTGGCCACGCAGCAGCACAGAGGGTGCTGAGAGCAAACCGCTGGCACAGCTGACTCGGCGCTGGTGGTGCCAGCCCAAATATTCAGAGCTATGAGGTGAAACGGGCTGTAGAAGTCTTTAATCCCAGAGTAAGTAAAATCTGGGGATTTTCTGATGTGTCTTATGAAAGGGAGGACTTGGGTCTGGTTGTGCCCTGCAGGCTCATCTTTCCAAGCATTTTTCTCTTCAGGTGGAGGTTAAGAGCATTTTTGCTCTTTCTAACTAATCTTTCAGCAGAAGGGGAAGATAAGATGGCATCGGACTCGATACCCAACCTGAGACACCCCAGCAGGGCTGCCTCCCAGCACATCCCTGGAGGCTTGGCCAGTGCAGATAAGCAGAGCAAAGCCAGAGATGAGAGAGGAGACGCAGGACAGACCAATGAAGTGACCTTTCCCAAAGTGACAGCCAGCCTGGGGCATGGCCAGAAGTAAAGTCTGGGTCTCTGCCCAGCCAGCAGGATGAAGTCCCAAAGGCTGCTTGCTTGTCTTGCAGGTGGGGGTCTCCCCATCCTGCCCCTGAGAGGGTGAACCTGAGCTGTGCCAAACGGCCAGTGCCCCCTGAGGGGTGCCCATCACCCCAACACACACTTACCCAAGGTCAGCAGAGACAGTGGCTCCCAGGGACTTTCAACGGGAGGGAGGTGCCAGGCTCCTGCTCACACCTTGGAAAATCCCCTTGGCCTTTTTCTCTGCATCGGGCCATACAAGGTCCCCAGTGCCAGACTCGAAGGGGCACGGAGGACAGGGAGGCAACGAGCCAAATGGAGGGAAGAGAAGGGACAAAGGCTCCACGAACGCTGCAAATAATCACACAGGAGCAAGCTGGGTCTCCTAGATATGGCCTGTCCTTCTCCAGACTCTGGTTTGGAGTCTCCCTTTCTGGAGACGTTTAAAACACATCTGGCCATGATCCTGTGTGACTTGGTCTAGGGGATCCTGCTCTGGCAGGGGGGACTGGACTAGATGATCTTTCAAGGTCCCCTCCAATCCCTAATGTTCCGCGATTCCCCCATGGAGGTGACAGCCCTGCTCCCACTCCGTGCTGGTTTGGCACAGAGGACATCCCAGGGAACTCTCTTCTAAAGAAAAGCATCTCTCTTCTACTTTCTTCCTTCCTGATCAATAAAGCTACAGTTTGACTTGAGGGTGAAGATTTGGATCAATTCTCATTTTCTACGCAATGATTCGCTCTTACACGCCCCAGAATGGAATTGAAAACCTAATCCATCTTGTTGAGAGGTAGCGCCGGGGTCGCGGAAGCTAACCCCCAAGTGCCAGTTAGTGTGCCTTTACGCACGCCAGCACATAGCAGGAAACCTCCTCGGGTTTCTAAACAGTAATTTAGAACAAAAAACCCCAAAATACAACCGGTTCCATCCAGGTCTCAACGGATCCTGCCACAGAGTGACTTTTTCTCCGCGGCGTAGAAGAACCGAGCAGAGCCCTTTTCAGCAGCGATTTGCTAGCACAGGCTGCTGCCGGACGGAAACTGGGATCTGGGTGACTCTGCCTCACAGAATCACGTTTTAAAATGTGGCTACGTAAACGGAAGCAGGGCTAAACTCCCTCACATTCAGCAGTGACACCGCTGGATCCACAGGACAAAGAGCAAAAGACGAGGGGTAGAACGTAATGAGGGCTCACCTGTGAGGTCAGGAAAATGAGGAGACTCTTCAACATCACCTCCGCCGATGAAGACAGCAGCCAAGTGTAGCGGTTCCAGTGCAGGAAGCTTTGTGGAGCTATGACACAGGATGAGGGCCAAGGGCAGGGTCCTACACTTTGGCCACAAGAACCCCCTGCAGCTACAGACTGGAGGATGAGGGGTTGGAGAGCAGCCTGGCGGAGAGGGACCTGGCAGTGCTGGGTGACAACCAGCTGAACAGGAGTCAGCAGAGTGCCCAGGTAGCCCAAAAGGCCAGTGGCATCCTGGCTTGGATCAGCAATAGCGTGGCCAGCAGGGCTAGGGACGTCATTCTCCCCCTGTGCTGGGCATTGGGGAGGCCCCCGCTCGAGTACTGGGCCACTAAATTCAAGAAAGAGATTGAAGGGCTGGAGCAGGTCCAAGAGATTGAAGGGCTGGAGCAGGTCCAGAGGAGAAAAGAGTTTGGGAGAGGGACTGGAAGGAAAGGCTGGTGAGGAGAGACTGAAGGAGCTGGGGGTCTTTAGCTTGGAGGACACTCAGGGGGACCTTCTCCCTCTCTCCAGCTCCATGAAGGGAGGTCGTAGTCAGGTGGGGTCAAACTCTTCTCCCAGGCAACCAGCACCAGGACAACAGGGCAGGGCCTGAAGCTGCCAGGGGAGGGTTAGGTTGGATGTTTGGAAGCCCTTCCTCATGGAAAGGATGATCAGAGCCTGGAATGGACTGCCCAGGTTGGTGGTGAAGTCTCCATCCCTGGAGGTGTTTGAGGACACACTGGCTGTGGCCCTGAGTGCCCTGGTCTAGGTGACTGTGGTGATGTTAGGTCCTGGGCTGGGCTGGATAGTCTTAGAGATCATTTCCAGTCAGAGCATGATCACCTAGACCAAGTCGCACCAGAACATGTCCAGGAGGGTTTTAAGCATCTCCAGAGAAGGAGACTCCACAACTCACCTGGGCAGCCCCTTCCAGGGCTCTGTCACTCTCACTGGGAAGAAGTAGTTCCTTCTGATCTTTATATGGAACCTCCTATGTTCCAGCTGACACCTACTTCCTCTTGTCCTATCACTAGATGACATTGAGAAGAGCCTGGCTCCATCCTCCTGACATTGAGAAGAGCCTGGCTCCATCCTCCTGACACCCACCCTTCACATATTTATAGACTGATTCTTTAACTTAAGAGGAACAAGTCCTTCAGGATTTTTCTAGTGGTGGGTGGTAGGTGCTGGCAGCTTGTACATCAAGCTGGGTTGCATCTCAGGATACTGGTTTCAGGATCTCCTTTTATTCTGCATGACACAGGGAGAGGGAAAACTCTGATGCAACACAGAGGTCTTTTGGGCTGTGGGCAGAGAAATGGTTTTGGCTAAAAACTCCAGCGTTCAAGCCTTTTCCAGAACGATTTCTTGGTGGCATCACAGAATCACAGAACATTAGGGATTGGAAGGGACCTCAAAAGATCATCTAGTCCTACCCCCCTGCCACAGCAAGATCACAGGATCACAGAACATCAGGGACTGGAAGGGACCTTGAAAGATCATCTAGTCCTACCCCCCTGCCACAGCAAGATCACAGGATCACAGAACATCAGGGACTGGAAGGGACCTCAAAAGATCACCCAGTCCAATCCCCCTGCCACAGCAGGATCACCCAGCCCAAGTCACACAGGAATATCTCCAGGCGGGTGCTAAACAAACTAAAGAGATGAGCTGAGGAATAATCTCCAGTGATGAAGATCAAGGGCCTCCAGATTTCATTTATTTGATGCATAAACCAAAGAGGTTTGAAAGAAACTGAATGGACGTTTATTTTTAGCACTAAACTAGACAGAAGTGGTCAACTCTAAGTTATTGGTTTTTATTCATCACCTGAGTCTCTACAGCACTCAGGAGAGTCCAAGCTGTGGAGCAGGTTATCTTTGGGTTGTGGACTGTAAACATTGCTGGATAAAAAGCCCTCTGAGGAGTTTTGAACCGAAAGGAAAGACAACATTTAATAAAAAGTGTGATTTCTTACTGGGAAATGATGGAGTGCTGTCTGTCAGCGGGATGGCTGCGATACTCACCCATCAGTCCTGCTCCCCTGCACCAAAGGCAGGTTAAAAGGAGGGCAAGGAGAGGGAACTCTGCGGTCAGTTTCTAAGTGTCCACAGGAAAACGCAAAGCTGCTTCTTTGAAAATGGTGTGAGCGAGAAGCAGAGGCTGATGTGGAGCCATTTAGAGCTGGGAACTGGAGACAACAAGTGACAGGTCACGGAGGTCTTGAAAACAAAATCAGACTGTGGTGCCTGATGCAAAAGGCAAAGCAGCGGACAGATGAAAACAGAGACTTGTGGCAACCGGAGCAAAGGGATGGGCAAGCGCTGCCTACAGGTGTGTGCCCAGTAGGATTGTGCTTGCCAAGGGATCGCAGCATCATCAGATGTTAGACATCGGAAAGGGCCTCTAAAGATCATCCAGTCCAACCCCCCTAGGATCACCTAGGGCAGCTCACACAGGAACACATGCAGACGGGTTTTGAAAGTCTCTAGAGAAGGGATGGGGGAAAGGCTGCTGCAAATTTGGGTGATGCAGACTTGGAGGAAAATTCTGGCTTTTAGCTGTGTGGGAGCAACGGGAAGATTTAATGTTGTGGATAGTAAGAAGAACAGATTAGATGGAACAAGAAATAACCTCTGTGGGGAGAGGCTGGAAGGGGTAGAATATGACTCTCGCTAAGGGCGCTGATGGGAACCCTGTTCATGGCGTCCACAGACACTCTTCAGGGTTGGAGCCAGCAGCTCGGTTTGGATAGACACAATGCCAGTGAGATATCTAAGCCCCAACAAACAGAGGAACACAGCTGAACCCTTTTGTCTCTGTCTTCCTGCTCAGCAAGTGCATCTCAGATAGAGCAAAGCCTGTCAGAACCACAGACGCACCCAGGGCACGTGGACGGGAGATGGCACCAAGCCACCCACCGACAGCCACGGCCGTGACACCCATGGGTGACGAGGAAAGATGCCGTTCAGCACAATCCCATCGTCCTGCTGCACATCCCCAGCGGCTGTTTCCCAAAGCAGCGTTGGTGTCAGCTTTTCCGCTCTCACGACAGCCACCGAAGTGCTGCTCTAGTACTTCAAAAGGGTCTGTTAAAGCACTGCTGCGGCTGTCACCAGACAAGCCACCGCTATCTATCTTCAGGGGTGAGATAAGACATCAAAGTGATTGATTCCCCACTCACCGCGTCAGAGCTGAACGTGGGGGCCGGCAAGCAGAGCCCACGCAACCCCCTATCCCATCCCGCAGGAGTGTGGCCGCACGTGGGAAGGGCTGTCAGATTCCCAGTGGCTTTTATTTCCCCTTCAGTCAACTTGATCTCCTTCCTGATGGCAGCCAACCTGAGCTTGTGCTTTGGAAATGACTTCCTTACCTCTAAATAACAATGCAAAACACCCACGGGAAAACGCCTCGGTGCCCCGGCAAGCGGATTTACGACGGGAAATTGTGGCCACCCAGCAGCAGAGAATCATAATTACAGGCACATAATCCATTCTATCAGTTCACCAATAACCGCAGCGTGAAGTGACCCCATTAACACCCCCAAAACTCAATCACTCGCCTTCCTCCAGTGCCCTGTCAAATAAACAGCTCGTGGAAAGGCTTGTTATTTTGTGGGATGCGAAAGCCTGCCCCACCGGCCGGCGCAGAAACGAGGGGAAGTTGTAAATGAGGTCACTTACCCGATTTATTCTGAATTTGCTAGCAGATAGGCGCTGCTGGGCTACTTGAGAGGCAGCTGTCAAGCTGGTTTGGTCTCCCTCTCCCCTTTCCTCATTAATACATGATATCAGCCCTCGTCAGTAGGACAGGGAGGAACATGTAGGTCACACCGTGAACCTGAAGAAAATAAGAACATCCCTTATCTGAGCTGAGCAACCCTGAGAAGGTGCTGGCTGATGTGAGATAGGAAGAGGCTTGCTCAAGGGACCTCTGAAAGCTCCTGATGGCCTTTTGTGGGGTAGCCAGATACAGGCTGCAACATCTAAGGGTTTGCTTAATATCCAACTTGGAGGTTCTAGCGGCAGAAAGAAAGGAACACACGTTCACAGGATCACAGAACATCAGGGTCCAGGGAGGACCAGGCTTGCTGTGTTGATGTGGCACACTGAGGGACCCTTGAGGCTTGTGCTGCTTGACCAAAGTTCCCTAATGGACATTTCTTCCACAGCCTCTCATTCTGAAGCCCCTGTTTTTTGGAGGCCACCCACAGACACCTAGAAAACCACAGAATCAGGAAACTACTTTGGAAAATGAAAGCCTGTGCAAACACAGGGTAGAGGAGAACAGAGTCGGCGTGGAAAGGCAGAGCTGCCTACAACCCACTTGTTTCTCACTGAAGCTTGTGCTGGGCCAATATCAAACTCTTTGAGGCACAGCCTGGAAGAACCAGTGAGTGCTGCCCACCACCCTGAGATCACCCCCTGCTGCATGGCAGCAAGTGACTAAAAGTGAGGAATAAAGTCCTGAGGCCGATGGGCTGGCAGAGGGGGGAAGCAACAGAACCATTTCCCAAGGAGGCAGTCGGTAAGGCAGAAACACTGTCCGTACAAATAGCCTGGAGGAACTGGCTGGTGGAACTTGAGCGGAGCCGTCTCTTTCCCATTAGCAGCGAGGGATCACTCAGCCGGACACACAGGGTCACTTTCCGCTTCGGTTCCTCCCAACAGCTAAACTAACAGGTGCAACCTGGTGTTTAAATGTGAATAAGGCAATGGAGAGCTGCCAGCACGACTGAACAAGCACGTTGGGTGCCTCCTGAGATGAAAGTGGGGGTAGCGGCACACGGGCTCCAGGGCTGAGCGGTGAGGAGATGTTGGGCCAGTCCCTAGCGCCTCGGCTGCTGGATATCGTGTGTAACATGAGCGGGGAATCAGAACACGACTACAAGAGGTCAAGTGGCTGCATCAGAAAGCTATGAAAATCACGGGAAATGATTATTAATAGCCATAGCAGAGAGGCTGAGGACTTAGCAGGTGGTCCTTTCATCAGAGGGACGTACCTGCTTTGTAGGAGAAGACAAGCTCTCACCCCTTGGTGCTGTCACTCAGAGCTTTTCGCTCTGACAACAGAAGAATCAGTCACAGGACAAATACAACAGGAGTGGATAATCGTGGTAGACTGGATGCATTTCCTGCTCTACCCCAGCTTTTCTGTGTAATTGTGGGCACGGCCACCCCACACCATCCCATTTCACACCCCCAGTAAGCCAGCAGAACCACAGAATCACACAATCATAAGATCATAGAATCATTAAGGTTGGCAAAGACCTGCAAGATTATCCAGTCCAACCATTAACCCAACCCTGCCATGCCCAATAAATCACCTTCCCCAGGGCTATGTCTCTGTGGTTTTTGAACATCCTCCAGGGGCAGTGACTCCACCACCTCCCTGGGAAGCCTGTTCCAATCCCTGACCACTCTGTCAGTGAAGAACTTCTTCCTAAGATCCAATCTAAACCTCCCCTGGCACAACTTGAGGCCATTTTCCATGGGCAATGAAACCAACAGAAGCATTTGGAACAGGTTAGAAGAGCTTTAGCATCACCAGGTGCCACCATCAACCTCACTGAACCAAGTCTGGAATTTGGTTTCTGGAACTGAGCAGGCTTGAGCTGTGGGAATCCTGAGCTGAGATGATTACTGAGTACCCCAGGAGCACTGGGTCATGGTTCATGAGCTCTCATGACTTCCCATTCACAGGCAAAATCCAGTTTTCTTGCACCCAAACTGCAGAGGTGGGACCTGCTACGGGGTAGAGCTGGTTTGCCCTGAAGAACAGGGCTCCCATTGTCTCCCACAGGTGTGAGACGCATCAGCAACTCCTACTCTAGGCAAGATGTTCCACACTTCAGGAGCTACCATGCCACAACCCAGCACTTTAGTCACCAGCATCAGCAAACTTCTGAGACAAAGTGGGCAGGAGAATGGTCACTCTTCTCCCTTCTGGTGGGCGGTTTTCCTGCTGAGGAAAGGCTGAGGGACCTGGGTCTCCTTAGCTTGGGAAAAAGGAGACTGAGGACTGACCTCATTAATGTCTATAAATATGTGAAGGGTGGGTGTCAGGAGGATGGAGCCAGGCTCTGCTCAGTGGCATCTAATGATAGGACAAGGGGCAACGTGTGTGAGCTAGAAATGAGGAGGTTCCACATCAATCTGAGAAGGAACTTCTTCACATTGAGGTTGACAGAGCACTGGAAGGGGCTGCCTAGAGAGGTTGTGAAGTCTCCTTCTCTGGAGACATTTAAAACCCACCTGGATGTGCTCCTGTGCAGCTTGATCTAGTGGATCCTGCCGTGACGGGGGGATTGGACTGGATGGTCTTCAAAGTCCCTTCCAATTCCTAATGTGCTGTGATTCTTTGAAGAGCCCCCAACACTTGCATTTCCAGGGCACCTCGCTTATCTCGTAATCTGCAGCCCATAACTGTTACCCTGATGCACAGAAAAAATTACATAGACATAAAATGGATGGAAAATTCCCCTCCTGCTAAGCAACAAACAGGATCAGTGCATCTCTGTTCATCCTGAGAGTCTGCAACAAAAGGCCTAATAAGCATTTGAAAATGCAGATTACTAGCAAACCTTAAAGGTCATCTTGACACATAAGGCACAGAATAAATTCCTGGATTGAGCTTTGTCTTAGTTCTTCCAGAATTGGATTACCCAGATTGTATTTGCACTGTGTACTTTGCTTTTTATTTAAATTTCATTAAATAAACCAGGGACTTTTCTTCAGAAAGAGGGACTTTCTTCAGGAAACCAGCTTAACTGCAGCTAAAATATGGGCAGATGTGCTGCCCGTACTCATCATGCCCATAATCATCCATCTCCATCATTGTTTCAGTAATTCAGTCAGACACTGAAGAAAGGGAAGTAGATCCAGCTTCAAATTGAAGGCTATGTAGGGTTGGCATATTTGACTTCAGGGGATACTTACAAGCAGACTATTCTTGGGGAACTTAAGCAGGTATGACTAGGACTGTATTTTTTAAAGAGACCCTGTACAGGCAACAAATCAAATGGTCAGTGCTTAGGGCAGTCCAGCCTGAAGATTTTAAACCCACCTGGCCACGTTCCTGTGCGACTTGATCTAGGTGATCCTGCGGTGGTAGAGGGGATTGGACTGGATGATCTTTCGAGATCCCTTCCAATCACGACTTCTGTGATTCTGTGTGTTTCTGTGGTCCTGTAATGCTGTAGGTCCAATTGCCTGCAAAAAGACAGACCCAGGGCTTCATTAACACTCAGGGCATGATCATAGAATCATGGAATCATAAAAGTTGGAAGAGACCTCTGAGACAGAATCATAGACTAATAGAATCATTAGGGATTGGAAGGGACCTCGAAAGACCATCTGCATCCAGTCAAGTCCAATCATCAACACAAGAATTGCTGCTAATTCCAACTTTAGAGAGCTGCACTAAAGAGGTGGCTATTTAAAATTACTGTTGAGTAGTTCCTTAATTACAGTTCACAAGCCCTGAGTGTGCAGCAACATCTGCTGGAAGACCCATAATTCTTGGCAAAGGGCTGAACTGAAGACATGGTGCTTTTCTCCCCATCACCCCCCAAGCCAGCCCAGGGACCTCTCTGCCCATCACCTTTCTTAGTGCCACACCAAGGCACCAAACCTCTCCACTGTCTGTGCACAGCTCCCTAGCCCCCAGCTGAAGCTGCAAGGTCCGTGAGATATCTTGTGCGACTTGGTCTAGGTGACCCTGCTCTGGCAGGGGGATTGGACTAGATGATCTTTCGAGGTCCCTTCCAATCCCTAATGATTCTATGATATACAATAAAATTTAACACTAACTCCGAAGAAGACAGATTATGTTCTGCTGCCAGGGTATCAAGTACAGTTCTACTGTACTAAACCAAAATTAGAGCAAACTCATTCCCCAAGAACCAGCTTCTTCATCTGCCCCATTCCCCGGGCTGAAAAATGTTTCCTACACTGGTTTAATATTTGTTATGTCAACCGGACAACTATCACGTGTCACCAGCATCTGACAACGCCAAATGATGACATCCTACACAGTTGCACATCCAGATCCTTATCTAGTCTGAGAACTATTTGATTGCCCAGCAGAAATACTCCCATACACAGCAGGCTCGCTCCTATCAGGCTTCCTAACGCCTTTCACTCCTCCTCTTCTCATGGGAGGAGATTTCATTAAACAGAGATCTAGGTTATCAGTGCTCCATCTACAGTGCCTTCTGTGGCTTCAGAAGGGTTACGCAATTACTTCACTACGTGGTGGTTCTCTCGCGCTTCGGTATTGAAGATTTCCAGAAGGAAGGGGCACCTCCAGGAAGACCTAACGTCTAGCTTTGGACAAACAGTCCAATTCTTATTTATCCATCTATTTATTTATTGGTTCTCGCTGGCCATGACAAGTCTCACAGTTCATTCTGCTGGCAAATTGCTCTGATCTGATTCAGTTTCTTCCTTTTACAACCTTTTTTCTCCTCTTTGTAAATACATTAAACCACTGCTGCACATTTGAATCACAAAAGGCCACTGTGTCATGAGCTAAAGCCAAGCTTCTGAAATTACACCAACGCAACACATGTCAAGATCAAGCCTTCAAAAAACCAACAGGTAAGCCAGCTAAAAAGGTAAAGACAGGGTCTCTGGTGACCTCAACCAGTCTTTGAATAAACTGATGGCTGGGAAGACCTTTAAAACCCTCCTGGATATGTTCCTGTGCAGCTTGGTCTAGGTGATCCTGCTCTGGCAGGGGGATTGGACTGGATGATCTCTCGAGGTCCCTTCCAATTCCTAATGATTGTATGATTCTGTGACTCTACGTGTCATGGTCATACGTTAGAAACTAGACAATGACCACAGAATCATCACGGCTGGAAAGGGCCTCCAGGATCATCAAGTCCAGCCCTCAACCCAACATCTCCCTAACCCCTAGACCACAGCCTCAAGCATTCTAGCTGCTTGTTTTTTAAACACCTCCAGGGACAGTGACTCCATCACCTCTTTGATCAGCCTGTTCCAGTGCCCAACCACTCTCTCCGTAAAGAACTTCTTCCTAAGATCCAATCTAAACCTCCCCTGATGCAACTTGAGGCCATTTCCTCTCCTCTTATCATTAGTAACTTGGGAGAACAGATCATGACCAGCCTCGCTACAACCTCCTTTTATGGGTGATGGAAAAGGTCCAAGGCAGCAGCACAGGAGACAAAAAGTCAAAAAAAAAAGGCAGCTTCAGGAATATTGGACAACAAACAAGTGAAATTTCAAGTCATGCGATGAAAAAGCCTCCCTGGTATTTCCTCTCCTCTCTCATCGCATCTTTCCTCAACAGGCAGACATGAGAAAGATACGCTCAACCCAACCCAAAAGATGCCAGCAGCGCGGAGCACAGTTCCTAGAGGGCACTCCTCCTATCACATTTGCGTACAACCGCAGATGCCTTATTTTTGTGTATGATGACTTTTATCAACAGAGGAGTGCTGCCAGGACCTATCTTGCTGGAGGTAGATATCTGCCCATATCCATCTCCCTCTCTCTAGGTACCTCCATATGGGGGCTGCCGTGCTCATTTGTGAAGGCAACACAAGGCTCTGCTGCCTTGAGCAGGGTGCCGTGGCTTCGTTCCTCTAACTGCCATTATACAACCAATTTCACCGCTTCTCTAATTCCAAATGCTGTTTCTCTTCCCTTCTGTGAAGGGTAAGATGGGCTCTTACACATCAGGGAACCCAAACTGCTGCTACTAATCCAGTTTCAAATTACCTAATATTCATTGCCCTAAATACCTCCCACCAACCCAAGACCCATTCTCCAACCCTCGTTGAGTATCTGTATTTTTCTCTTCATTGCTAAAGAAACTGTGGGTTTCTTTTTAATAAACCCCAAGATCTGTATAGAGCTACACGTTTAACAGAGCCCTCTGACACATTATTTACTTGGCCTACACTTGCCATCTATTTAATCAGAGTTCTGCTTGATAACACAAAGGCTCCATGATTTGGGGTGCTGCTGCCTCTGCAAACACCGGGACGAACACGCAGCTGATCAGTGTTTTTACAAGCGCACACACGCTCAGTAATTTGGTTTGAAGGATACCACGTCTAGTTAACACAGAACAAGTTAGCTAAAAGGAAACTTTCCCCCCCCCAGCCCCAACACAAAGAGCCGTGATTTCTATTAGTGCATTTCGTACCATACATGCTGATTATCAGGCTGTGCCTCATTGTTAGCAGAGATTACAGCTGGGATAAGCTGCAGCTTTTTCCTAATTGCTATTATGATGACTGAATTTTTGTTTTGTGTCAAGCATTATTCACACATTATACTCCAAAATTTGATCCCTCCGTGATGCATTATTGATTCCGTGCAGGCAACCGCGCTGCCGCCGATGTGAAGAATTAATTTGGGCTATTCTGCTCTTGATTTGCATTACTCCACCACAGCGCAACACGGCTCTATAGGGAAACGCAACGTGGAAGGGAAGATTTAACAAAATATGGGAAATGCTGATGGCCCTTATGAGAGATGAGTTCTAACGGTGGTGGTGGTGGTGGGGAAACAACCCCAAAGCCAGCACAACACGTGTGGTCCGGAAAGAAATAAGGTCAGTCAGCCAAATTCATCTTAGTCAGAGGAAGGGTTATAAGAGTTGCCTTATGCCTCTAATAAAGTAAACTAGCTTGCTCCAACTTATATTGCCAAAGAAAACAACTGAACACCTCTGAGAGCAACACCGCTTCAAAGCCTTTGAAACCCTGTTAGCTTCATTTGTTTTCCCAGCATAAGCAATACTCAACCACTTAGCGTGTCTTTTATCCATAGGCCAGTCAACTGCAGAGCTGAGCTAGAAGATGTGTAACAGATGCTTCACATCTACTTCTTTTAAATAGTTCTACTGGGTTAGCAAAGAAACTTAGGAGATCAACGGGGATATTCTTCGCCCCCCTCAGAGAAGATTATTCCACAGATTTAGGACAACAACTTATTCAGCACAGAATAAATTCAGAAGGTTATATGGACTTACATATAGACAGAGACCCCATACCGGTCAACCCTTAGCCAAAAGTTGATCAGATCTGCGTACAAGAGGGCAGCGATGATGACACGTTTCTGCTTGGTCTTGTATTGCAAGGGTTTAAAATCTTCGTGAAGAGTCCACTCGCATTTCTCACTCGTCCCAAGGGCTTCACATCTGAGTGAATTAAAACTTCACATCCCAGAACCCAGATTCCAATTCTACGCACGTGAACACACCGGCCTGATAATTTTAGATAATCAAACTTGTAATGACGCAAAGACCTCAAAATACTAGATATAAAATTACTGCATAGTGTTACTCCCTCACTTTTTTGGGGGAAGTAAGAAAGAGAGAGAGAAAGAACAACTTCAGTACTTCTGAACTGAAGACCTCTTGGGCTGTGAGCACCCACCCATGATTTTCAACACTCAACCCTTCTTTCCTAATTATTCTCCAGTACAGTGTTAATTCAGTTTCTAAAAAAAAAAACCAGAAGACAGATATGGGTCAGGGAACCAAAAATCCTACCACTCCAACTTACTAGCATTGGGCAGCTTTCAGTCCTTTTCACAACACCTGGTTAGCACCAATCCCACACAGGAAAGCGAGTGACTTGGAATGCCAAGTTATTTTTCTCATAAATATTTTAAAAAACACTACGTATACTCAAGTAAAATCAATGCTACTGCCAAAATGCTGAACTTCCAATGTCTCCAAGCTCTTTGGCTCCCTGTAAAAGCTGTTTCCTGCCTACAGTCTTACAAATAATCAGCAATTTGTTCTACCTCCAACTGACAGCCGCCTGTTAATTTTTTGCTAACACCTAGTTATCTCTGGAAGTGACTTTAAAATATCAGAGAATCCAACAACAGACCCACTGCATGGCACACGTCATCCATCCACAACGGTGAGATGAAATGACAAGACACCAACTAGAGATGGGCGCTAAAAGTTCAGCTGCAGTTCCCACTTCAAAACACAAATTGCTGCCAAGGTGGAGGTCTTTGGCAAGAGGCAGCGCCATCGATGGAAGCCCATCTGGATGGTTGCAGAAATGTTCTGCTCCAGTTTTAATCTCTCTGCTTGCAGTGTACAAGCGATGAGGGAAGAGCTAAGCCACAAGTCAGCCTTGGAAAAACCTCATTAAAAAGTTGTGACTAGACTCAATCACGTTCATCCTAGAAAGTACTGGTGACTGAGCAGCGAAGTCGTGTGCCCTGGCAGACAACGTGCAAAACAAGATGCCATTGGGTCATTCAAACTACTGACTAATATTGCCTCTTATTCTTTGAATCCATCTGTACCCCTTAGTCATCCTCGATAAGGACTACTCAGCTTTAAAAATATATGTGAAGTCCTAAAATAAGTCGAGCTCTCCTTCAGCTTCATTCATTAAATTACCTCCCAAATGAAATTCCACTTCTGCCATTTAGAGAAGGGAGAAAATTCAGGGAATAAGTCAAGGCTTTCTCTTTTTTTTGCCAGAGCAGCTTATTAGCTTATTGTCATTATGTTTATAGCTATAAAGTAAAGCTGTGAGAAACAGACATTAAGGGCACGCATTAAAGAGACCCAAATGACATGCACAGAAAGGAAATCTCAGCATTAGATTCATAATAAAAGCTGTTAAAATAAACAGGCTGAAAGGGGTACGTTAGAGTAACCTGTAGAAAGAAAAATCTAAATAGATATATAACCCCCCCCTGCCCCCCACCAAAAATCAAGCTGTTTCTGTCACGTCCTTCAGCAAACAGAGCCTGGGGTAAACCCTTCTCGACTGGTTCGATCATGTCAGAGATGAGATTAAAAATAAAATAAAATAAAGAGCAAGCATGCTTCCAGCAACACGAGAGACAAATATCAG
Source organism: Phoeniculus purpureus (assembly GCA_028565055.1). Taxonomy (NCBI): domain Eukaryota; kingdom Metazoa; phylum Chordata; class Aves; order Bucerotiformes; family Phoeniculidae; genus Phoeniculus; species Phoeniculus purpureus. The sequence goes on from JAOXOE010000506.1 coordinate 4,673,448, forward strand.
GAGCTGAAGGCAGAGCGCTGACAGGCACAGCGCGCATCTGTTTCAAAACTATTTATTTCTACGTTAGCGGCACACAGAAGACACCGAGCACAGGCTTCACACAATCTCAGCCCACCTACCGTCCTCCTTGTCCAGCACCATCATCTCCGCAATCAAGAAAAGTCCGGGGACAGATGCTTCTTCTCCAGCAGCCTCCGCTCAGAGGAGAGGAGAACAAGTCTCTGGGAACACAAATGAGCTACGGTACAGCTGATCGTCCTTTAGCAGCAAGTGAGCTCTAATTACCCAGTTGTCCAGCTTTTAACCTAGATTGCACTCAGTTAGAATTACACTCAGAAATGAAGCACTTTGCAGATACAAAAGCAGTCTCACCTACTTTTGTGCCTCAGAATTGCAAGGAACTAAAACTGCAATTTAGAAAGAAGGGAGATCAGAGCCGTTTCTTTGGTTCTCACCTTCTAAATGGCTCAATTTACACAGTATAATCTATTTTAATGTAATTGCATTTGATAGCTCATAACCCTGGCTGTTGCAACTACACAGCTTTCAACCTGATAAAGTGTTTTCCCTTTGGATTTAAGCTGAATCTAAATCTAAAATTATACTCGGAGCCGGCAGAATACCTAAAGCCTGACCGGTGCTGCCTGCTGCCTCTCGATTTGTGAGCCCTGCACACTTGCTGTTGAATAAGCGCCCGCGTTCGCAGGGCCCCCCGGAGCCGTCCCCCTGCCAGGCGCTGCGGAGCGGAGCGGCCGGTGCCCGGCTCAGCAGCTCCACCTGCAGCCGCCGCTGCCCGGCCCTTTATAAACCCCTCGCTCCAGAGCAGGGCGGTTATTCCGGATTTGCTCCGGCTAAGCACGGGGATTTGAGCTGAAACCAGCCAGCAGAGGCTCAGACTCTTCCCCTGCGTTACCCCAGCGCTGCTAGATTTCACACACGTCTGTCGGGACCTAAAACTTGATACTAATTCTCTGTGCAAACATTTTGGGTTTGTTTTCATGCGTCCGTATTAGGTTCAGGGGATGCTCTAGGGAGCGCGGCTCCGTTTCCACCGGGTCGATATGAAAATGAATTTAACAAATCCTACGAGGTGCAAACCCTCACGAGTTCGCTCCCGTGTTTCTGAGGGGCCATCGCTGCCCAAACACGAAGCGACAAGTTTGGGGTCCACGTCTCTTGTCCTTCCTGTCGCAACTCAGACCGCTTACCCCGACCAGGTCATCTCTGAAGGTGCTCGCAAAGACTGCGGGATCAGACATGTCGCTACCAAGATCGACAGCACTGTTTCACTCGTCTCTGTCTGCTAATCCGAGAAAACATTCCATCCCTGCTCTAATGGTACTTCTTCCTCCCCTTTACAACCGATACAACGGCACTCCAAAAGGCATGATAGCGGGCTCAACTCATACAGCCTTAATACCGATTTTTAATTAGATTCCTTATCCCCGGCTGAAGTGGCTTTTCCTCCCCCCTTCATTCAGAACGCTTAATCCTAACAGTCCTCGAGCATATTTGATGTTAAACGTATCGTTTTACATTGAACCATTTTCATCTGGTACTTTGAACAACTTCTGTTCCCCAGTGATACCAGTTCGCGAGGGCTGAACGTGTATTTTAGCACGAGAATGCAACCACCACAAGTAATCGTTTCACTTCAACAAGTACCACAAGCTAAACAGGAGGAGGACTTCATCACGAGGATTAAAGTCTAACAGTTAAAAGCATCGCTGCAAAAACCACAGGGTTTTCTAAATGTGAGGTATGTTAATGCTTCTAATACTCTGTTGGCCTCCATTAGAAACCCGTGAACTCCGAAAATGATCTGTCTTTCTCTGTTTGTGTGATCTGCAGCCCGATCACCTTCCAAAAGGACACAGTTACCCCAAAACACTTGGTATGTTGAAAGCTGCACTACTTGGTAATCACAAGAAAGGCTGGTTTCTGACAGAACTGAGGTCGGCCACCGCCTGTCGTAGCCGACTTCTGCGGCAGAGCAGACAGAAAATACACGGTACTGGATCAATGTAGGGCTTATCCCTCTACTGCTTCATCACATCGTAGAGGTTGGGTTACACCCTTGGCAAATGGGCATCCGATCTGCTTCCTCATCTCGCAACCCAGGCATCAAAAAATGTTTCTAACCCCCCAATGCATTTTTATGGCAACTGAAGTCAACTACAACTAACACAACTCGTTGGAACTAATGATGATACCCGGTGTGACGTACCTCACGTTCGCTTTCAAAAGCGGAACTCTGGTCTTTGCTGTCAAAACATTGATGTGTTTGAGAAACACCTTAACTCTCCTGATCCCAAGATGTATAGATGTGCTGCACGGTGGGTAGGTCGGCTTTGCCCACAGCAAATTCAGCAGTGGAACCGCCTGAAACACAAGCCTTGAACTTTTTCACTCTCAACCTTTCTCTTTTTTTCCTCTCCTCCTCTCTCCCAGCTCCTAAGATTTGTTTCAGGAAGACACTGACAGAGTCCCACCGTAAAACGGCACTTTCTAATATCAAGTCATGTTACATCAGTCAAGTTACATTATGTCACTTCAGACCTACAGAATGATGTTACCTCCCTGACACGACTTGACGTGATGCCACAACACATCAAGTCAGGGACATTACTACTGTTGTGATTTTTTCAGTCTGCCCCTTCATCCTCAATGATATCTGCGAGGAACACGGAACTGTTTTATTACACCTCTACCATATCTTTCGGCACCACGGAGCGCACTTGCCGAGGAATCTTCTCACTCCAAAAGCCACACAGTGGTTGTTAAGAGTTCACGGGTGATAGGGGTGTCACACAAGGGCTAGTTCATACCCCTCAAGCATCCCTACAGCCCCATCCTGGAGCTGGAAGCGTGGGTGGCCACATCTGAGGCCATGGCCACAGGCCAGCTCGCCAAGTAGGCTTCAGAGATGCAAAAAACGAGGAGCACATTGTGACCTCTACCTACAAAGCAGCAAGTGTCCTCCTGGCGACGCATCAGGACTGCAGGGAGGGGGGGTGTTTCTGAAATGCTGCTGCCTTCATGCTGTAATAACTATGAATACCCCCTACTGCTGCCAGAGACCTCAAAGGAAGAGAACCCCTCAAAACACCCTCCCTGCCCCCGTGTGGCACAGCCCTCTTAAAATCAAGGGGAGAACTGGACACTGGCCACACCACCAGGATTTTTAGATGGCAGAAATCAGACCTGCCTCCAGGAAGGGGGGGGTGTGGGGTGTGGAAAAAGAGCCATTTATGGGAGTAAAACAGACCCATTTTATTAACAAGCTCATTCAAGCTTGGTTTCTAAAGGAATTGGTTTAGTTAGCAAAGGCTTCCATTTTAGTCCATTTGTAACCTATGCAGGTCCAGCCTCCCCTTTTAACATTCACAGATGAGCGGGCAAGTGGAGCCCACTGGAATCAGGCAGAAAGGAACGCACAGAGGTAAAGTAACCTCTTCATGAAAAAACAAGAAGAGTTCTTCTCTCAGTCTCACCTCCCGTCGCCAATTTCTCCAGCACACTTTTAAAAGTGAGCATAATTCCTCCTTGAGCACAACGACTCCATCAGCCACACAGGAGATTCCCAGGCATTGCACAGTTTGTTGCTCTGATCTCCACATCCCTCTCCTCAGGGGTTTGGTTCCCACTTTACTCCTTTTTAAGGGCACCCTGCACTAATTTCCTCTTTACCTCTACTGCCGCCACCATTATCCCCTTTTATATAGCCGCTCGTGAGATCTCCTGGAAGGAGGCTGCTGAGGACTGTCTGGATAATCAACAGCTCTAGTTTAATTTCCTTACACCGCCATCGCGTCGGCCCCGAGCTCCTTGTGTTTAATGAGTACGTCTGCGACACTTGAAAGAACCCAAATACCCCTATTAGGAAACCCTCTTCAGATCTCAGTTTTTCCTCCCAGCTCACCTGTGCCTCTCACTTCTGTGGTAGAGGCAGCATCCTGCTGTTAGCCCGTCAATCTGATTGAAACCGATACCGGTTGGCAGGCACCCTCTGACAGAGCCACTGGGATTAAGACATCACCCAGTTAGTGTTATTATTGAAGGGTATTAATGGAGATGTTAAAAGCCTCTCCCTTCCTTCTCCTCCTACAGCACAGCAACATTCAGGGGACTCCAGCAATGCAGGTCACCCCCAAAAGTGCAGTCAAAGAGGAACGTGAGCCTTGGTCCACGTGTACCAGTAAGAAATGACCCTTTGCTTAAGTCCCCTGTTACCTGACCCTTTTACCTTTGTGCATAGAGGTCAGGGGATGAGAAAAGTCTTTCCACCACTCTCTCTGGCTGACCAGTTAGGTAAGTTTATTCCCTCTTCCCCAACGCTGGAGCGTTAACAGACCCCATAGCTACCACCACAGCAGTTCACTTCAGAGGGCTTCGGGAAACTGGAGGAAGAAGAGACGCGGGGAGATGGATTCTGGGCCCAGAGGCGTGTGACAGGCTTGCACGCAGCTCTCTGCCTCCCTCCCCACGCACCTAGCCCTCCACTTGTGAGCGCCCTGGCCCCCTCCCACCCAAGGGTCCCACCCGCGCCCATCGGACTCAGCGCCGCCGCGGCGGGCAGACCGCTCTCACCTTCCTGAAGCGGAAACTCCGGAGCAAAAGGAGAGGAGAGGGTAGAGAGAGAAGACGTGGAGAAACAGATGTGAGGGGGAAAGCGCCTCTCACTTGATTCTCTCCCTGGTCCCCACTTTCCCGAGTTAAAGCCCCCGCCCCACCTCCCGCCCTACAGGGACATTTGATGGCCCCGCGCACCATCAGGGCAGCAGCATCGCCCGCACTGGGGCCCGGCCCGGCCTGGGCTGCCGGCGAAGTTGTCCCCGCGGTGGTGACACACGCGAAGGCCACCCGCGCTGATGGCGCGGCGGGGCCAGAGCCGGCGGAGATCGGTCGCTGGCGGGGTCGATGGTGCGGCATCCATCGACCCATTGTGCCGACGTCGACCGATCCCCGGTCTCCCCTTGCGCGGAGCGCGCCGATCAGGGAGAGAG
>JAOXOE010000506.1:4684604-4703636 GCA_028565055.1 Phoeniculus purpureus
GACTCCACAACCCCCCTGGGCAGCCCCTTCCAGTGCTCTGTCACCCTCACTGGGAAGAAGTTCCTTCTGATATTGATGGGGAACCTCCTCTGTTCCAGCTCACACCCATTGTCCCTTGTCCTACCATTAGAGGCCACTGAGCAGAGCCTGGCTCCATCCTCCTGACACCCACCCTTCACACATTTACAGACATCAATGAGGTCACCCCTCAGTCTTCTCCAAGCTCAAGAGACCCAGCTCCCTCAACTTCTCCTCATAAGGGAAGTGTTCCACTTCCTTCATCATCCTCGTTGCTCTACTACACCCTAAAAAATGTTTTGAAGGCCAACAACCTCTTTGTATCTCCTGTATCCTGATGCCTTCTTGCATCATGATTTGGGCTTTTTGCATCTCAAATACAGCTGAAGATATCTAATATTAGATATCTAAGTCTTGGCCACCAAGCCGAATACATTAGTGCTTATATTGTCAAATCACAGAATGGGTTAGGACGGAGGGGATCACGGAGATCATCTATTTCCAACCCCCTGCCATGGGCATGGACACCTCTCACTAGACCAGGCTGAGCAGAGCCCCATTCAGCCTGGCCTGGAACTTTTCCAGGAGCAGAACTGTAGAATGGTTCAAGTTGGTGAAATGTATACCCTAAATTATATAGGGGGTGCCCTTTGGCATCTCTTGCCCTATTTCCACCAAAATGTGGTGGAACTTTGCTGCCAGCTGCCTGAAGGGGGAATTCGGGAGAAGCTGGTGTGGGGTCCCAGCGGACTGGTGTTGGAAGCCCTGCAAGGCTGAGAGCAGCAACTTTTGGGAGTTGAGAGCACTGAAACTGTCTCTCTCCTGCACCCTGGCTCAAAAAAAAGCTCATGGCTCCTTCTGTAAGTCCACTCCCTCTTCCAGGTTCCCAGGGATCTCCAAAAGGTCATGAAAGCTGCAGTAACAGCCTTTAGTAATAGTAAAATGTTCCTTCTCAAGCATTTCTGTTATGTGTTGGACACTGCTTGGTAAAGCATTCACCTGGAGGGAATGAAAACACCCCCTCAGACACACACACATCCATCCTGGGGATAAAAGCTCCTTCTAATTGCAGCAGGAAATGTGACATTTCCAACCGGATGAACAAAGGCGCTAATCATCCCCAGCGAGGAACAGTCCTGCGGGGACCGGGAGAGGGAGTGGGCAACCGAGCTGCTCCCTTCCAGCTCAGTGCCAACGTGGTGCTGTGAACGGTATTTTCTTAATTCAATAAACAGCTCTTCCCTCCCCCACATTCCACGCTTCCCATAGAGCAAACACGACGTGGAGCAAAGGTGGGAAGTTGGGATGGGTTGTGACATAGGTTTGCACCACCTGCAGATACCCTTCTAGCTCCAGGGTTGTTAAGAGTCTAGTTAGTGCTTAGAATCGTTGAGTCATGACAGTAGGAAGAGACCTCCATGATCACCAAGTCCAACTGCAAATACTGTCTCAAAAGATAGGAAGTCAAAGTTACGCTCATTTGAACACAAACACAGCTCTCAACTATGGCCTGTGGGTTGAACAGGAGCCAGCAGGGTGCCCACGTGGCCAAGAAAGCCAATGGCCTGGATCAGGAATGGGGTAACCAGCAGGAGTAGGGAGGTGATCCTGCCCCTAGACTCTGAACTTGTGAGACCGCACCTTGACTTTGGGCACCACAGGATAAGGACATTGAGGTGATGGAGTGGGTCCAGAGAAGGGCAACGAGGCTGGGGAAAGGTCTGGAGAACAGGCCCTGTGAAGAGCAGCTGAAGGACCTGGGGTTATTTAGTGTAGAGAAGAGGAGGTCAAGAGGAGACCTTCTTGCTCTCTACAAAGCCTTAAAAGGAGGTTGTAGTGAGGCTGATGCTGGTCTCTTCTCCCAGATCATAACGACAGGACAAGGGGAAACGGCCTCAAGTTGCATCAGGGAGGTTTAGACTGGATCTTAGGAAGAAGTTCTTTGCTGAGCGAGTGGTTGGGCACTGGAACAGGCTGCCCAGGGAGGTGGTGGAGTCCCCATCCTTGGAGGTGTTTAAAAACCGAGTAGTTCGAGCACTTGAGGCCACGGTCTAGGGGTTAGGGAGATGTTGGGCTGAGGGCTGGACATGATGGTCCTGGAGGTCCTTTCCAGCCATGACGATTCTATGATTCTACAATCTCTAAAGCTCCAATCCTACCTGTTGTTGTTCACTCCCCCAGGCTGTGACAGTGTCTCCAGGAAAACAAAAAGGATGGTAAATGCAGACCCTCAGCTCAGTGTACGACCAGCCACAAACAACACCATGTCACCTGTTGAAAGACACCTCAACTGATGCACAGGCACAGGGATGTGACCGCACAGCCAACCAATTACCCAGCTCTAATTAAAAGAAATCTCATCTCCATTTCCCCACCACCGGCCAGCCGCTCCTTCTCAGGCAGACATCTGCTGCAGCACTTACATGGATTATTTTTTATCCTGTTATTATTCCTTATTCTACCTCCTTACACAGATACAGTCCCCTGCCACAGGCTGGTTGCTGCTCAGCCTAGATACACCCATTGCTGGCTCCCAGTGCCGGCAGACCCAGCTCAGCACCCAGTGCACAGTATGGCAACCAATTAGATGAACCAACAAAGACCACCAGGAAGGGGGGATTATTGTTTGTTTAGAGCTCATTCCTCGTCAAGGTTTGAACATGCTGAAACTGGGACAGTGTTGCCACTGGAGTCACAACCAAAGGCACCTTCCTGCAGGCAGGTTCCTGAGAAGCTGTTTTAGAAACTCTGGTAGGGCGCTGCACCTCCTGTCCCTCCTTTGGGTAACCCAAGGAATGAGAAATGTATCTGTGACTCACCTCAGAAGACGCACCCCTTCGCTGCCAAGCCCTTGCTGCAGGATGGAAGGGAAGTGGCAGCCCTCCTCATGAAGAACATCAGTAGTGCTTTAGGTGAGTGAGCCAGTGCAGGATCAGGCATGAGGGACAGATGAGTCTCACAGAATCATCACAGATGGGAAGCACCTCTAGGATGATCAAGTCCAGCCCTCATCCCAACAGCTCCCTAACCCCTAGATCTTGAGTGCTCTAGTTACTCGTTTTCTAACCCCTAGACCTCAAGTGCTCTAGCTACTCATTTTTTAAACACCTCCAGGCATGGTGACTCCATCACCTCCTTCCAGGTATTACCGGGATGGAAAACAGGAGACTTCATTCCATGGGCTGAGGAAATGTCTGTGCATTTCCATCAGTGACTGTTCAGCGTGATGTCTGAACACCTGGGACTGGAAAACACAGCAAGGGCAGCACTGGTGGGCACATGGCTCTAGGGCTTTCCTGGGCAGAGGGGAGGGTGGCAGAAGGGTCACACACTTTGCTCCTCCCATTTACCTCCTCCCTAAGTGGTTTGGTGACAGGCACAGACAAGGCACAATGGGAAGGGGACAGCCCATACCAGGGTGCAGAGGTGGCTACCAAGATATTTGAGATGCTCCTCACCTACCCAGGGCACCAGCAAACCTTGCCAAGAGCCTGACTGGGTGGGGAAAGGGATGTTAGGTGGGCAGCATCACCACACGAGTGGGTACCAGTCTTTGGGCTCGTGGGAGATGCACATCTGCACAGCAGGGATGGCCTGTGGCAGGGTGTCACCACCGTGGGATACACCCCTTACCCCTGTCTGTCTTCACCTCACCAGCATCTTGCTTTCTTGAGCTCCTCCTTTCAGTGTCCAGCTGTACTTGTCTTGGGGGGGCCGAAAAAAAAAGAGAGAAGTAATTTACTGTGAAGCACTGGCTGAAAATCATTTTCTGAACCACTGCACAATTTTAATCAGGCGACCATACCGTATCCAATCAAGGGAGGATTTGCGAGGGGGGTAGGGGGGCATCTCGCCGTGGCCTTCCCCAGAGGACAGTAAATCCAAGCTCTGCTCAGGAAGACGAGATGTCTCGGGCTTGCAGGCTGCCCAAACCTAATTTGCACTAGAATTACATGGCCATTACTAATGTGTACAGTGACTCAAATTGATTACGTTGCTATTAGGAAGAGCAACAAGAGCAACGGGCTGGCTTTGGTGATGGCAGCTTCTGACTGAGGAGCACAAAGGGGTGAGAATAAAGCGATGTTGCTGCTTTGAAAGGCTACCTGGGGATGAGGAGAGCTGTGAGGGTGAGGAGGGCTGTCAGGGTGAGGAAGGTCATGCCCAGAGTTCAGCCTGCAGAAGAGTGTGGAGATGGCTGGACTCCCTGTTTCATGTGCTTAGCATATTTGACTTTTAAAAAGTAATCCCCTGGCTTAATCTTTGGGGCCCCCAAGTCTTATCACATGCAATGGGAGTGTGTCTGGTTTTAATTGAGGACTCCTAAGGCCATGGGCAACCCCAGACCTTCCTGCAGACCTTTCACTTGCACCTGCAGTCCTGGGGATGCTGCTCTAAGAAAGTACCCAAACACCCCCCAGCACAGTCCTGCGGCACTTACAGCCTCCGCAGGGCAGAGACTTGCACCCTGCACCACCAAGCAGCTCTGTGTCCTCCCTCTTTGGCCCAACAACAGCCAGAGCTTCTAAGCAATCTAGGGGCAGCTGAGATGCTTTCGCAGGAGAGTTCACATCCCATTTCTTCCTAAGTTCCCATGGAGAATGTGTCACCCCTGGCAATGGGAACCTGGAGCTCAAATCCCCAGTGTATATCATCATAGAATTGTTGGGGTTGGAAGGGACCTCTAGAGATCATCTAGCCCAACTCCTCTGCCAAAGCAGGATTACCCAGGACAGTCCACAGAAGGCTGCATCCAGGCAGGTTTTGAAAGTCTCCAGAGAAGGGGACCGCACAAGCTCTCTGGGCAGCCTGTTCCAGTGCTCCATTACCTTCCAGTAAAGAAATTTCTCCTCATACTGAGGTGGAACTTCCTGTTTCCTAGCTCATCCCCACTATTCCTTGTCCTACCACTAGGCACCACCAAAAAGAGACTGTGCCCTTCCTCGTGACCTCAGATATATCAGGTGCAGGGGTGTATGCATATTGGCCTCCAGCACCTCCAATACATGTCCCTGCATTTCACATATGTGGCTTTTGCAAGTGGGATGTAGCCTGCCTCAGACACTCCTGGCATGGGCTCAGAACAGTCATTGCCAGAGATAATGAGGGAGTCTCCCTGCTCCTAATGGGACTCATCTTGACGGCAGGAACATCGATTTCTTTCCTGAAATCTCCTGCTTGCCACAGCACAAGTCTCCTGTAATGAAAACGTAACCCTGGAGCCAAAACTCCTCTCCCACACAGCCACATGCTGATCCTAACTCCACGTGAATGTGCAGTGTGCATTCCCACCCACGGGGTCTCCCCACACATTAGAACACCTGGAGATTGGAGCTGAGAGGAGGGAGGATGGGGAAATTTCACTGCAACCTTTTCTGCTCCTGCACAGCTTCTCCCTGCACAGATTCTCTTTGATATAACAGGATGCCTGTGACAAAGATGAAAAGGTTAAGGTGTTGCTACCCAGTCTCAGATGGTGAGTAACTGCTCTATGCAGGGGGGTTGGCTCTAGATGATCTTTAAGGTCCCTCCCCAACCCCAGCCATTTTCTGATAAGTATTACAGAACCATCAAATCATTAGGGACTGAAAGGGACCTCGAAAGATCATCCAGTCCAATCCCCCTGACACAGCAGGATCACCTAGACCAAGTCACATAGGAACACATCCAGGTGGGTTTTAAATGTCTGCAGAGAAGGAGACTCCATAACTCCCCTGGGCAGCTTGTTCCAATGCTCCATCATTCTATGATTCTATCTGCTCTTTAACCCTGGCAGATATTTGTGGGGCTCCAAAGACCCCCCTGGCAGGGGTTGCCACTGGAGAAAGGCAGCCCTATGTGCCATGAGGTCCTGAGCTCTACTGGATCCTCTGACTGGATTTCACTTGACTGAAGAGGACAGTTGATCTGATTCACAGCAATGGGGTCAGCAACAGAGCTGCCTTTGAGATGCAGTTAAATCAAGCTGGGTGAATCCCTGCGCCTTTCTCTGGAGCTCCAGCTGCTTCACACCACAGCTTGAGGTGAGCTCAGTTAGGTGCAATGCTAAATAGATCAGCAGGATAGTGGTTATGTTCTCTCCCCTTTCCCCCTCTGCAGATGATGGAAATCAGCAACTCCAAGCTCAAGCCCACCTTAACCAGCCAGGCTATCTAATCCAGCTGTGGTTTCCTTACACCACGCTTTGTGTCCCACTGTGGCTCTCCATGTGCTTAGGCACTTCTGGAGGCACTGCAGCACCAAAGAGCTTTGGCTGGGTCACAGAACAGCCATGGGGAGGAGGAACACGTATTTTTCTTAATGCATAGGACTACAAGGAGGCTGGAAGGGAGAGAAGTTGCTCTTCCTCCAGATGGATGCACCCATGCAAAGATGGGACTGATGTTTAGACTGCTGAGCACCCGCAACTCGGCGGGTGCTCCCATCCCCTCTCCAGTCCCAGCCTGCTCAGTGCCAAGAGCCACTAGGGACAACTTGCACAGGTTTTCATTTGCTGTCTCACAAATATTTACTCCTGACACAAAGCTGATTTACACCTGTGATCTGCTAAACACCTCCTCACTCCTTCTTAAGCAGAGCTGGAAGCCCTCTGCTCCAGACCTGCTTTCTGCATCTCTCCTCACTCACTGACCACACCAGTGGAGAAGCCATCACACCCCTCAAACCAACACCAAAAGCCTCACACTAAGCTCTTGGAAGTGAGTATTTTGGGAATATTATGCTGTCACAGCTGCTGATTTTTCACATGGCAGGTGGGAAACCTGCCCTGTTGGAAAAGGCCAGCTGCTCTTTTACAACAAGGGAAAGGGAGCAGGGAGGGGGTTGTTGGCAGCCAGGGCCACATCTCCATCCCAGAACATCCACACAGTATTTTAAGCAACGAGCCAAAGCTCTTGTTCTGCCTTTTCCTTCAAGCCATGGCAAAAGCAGAGAAGCCATTCATTAGACAAGCAGATGGCTATTAGGAAGCATGTGAGAAGCAGCTACAGCACCACTGTGTGGGTGGAGCTGATTAGATGGACCTTAATTGAAGCAAAAATTAAAAAAAAAGAAAGAAAAAGGAACATTTCCTACATTTCCTTTCCTGCATGGTGAGAAAAGCTTTTCCCCTGTGACTGCAGGGGAGGACAATTCTAAACCAAGAGCAAAATTGCTCCTTACTTCCATGCTGAGCAGTTACTAGCAAGAGACCTTTGGGGTTTATATGTAATTCCTCCACAGCTTCACTGCTGGGCAGCAAACACATGGGACCAGGAGGGTTTGGGGTTTTCTTGACACAGGCTGACGTGGGTTAAACACACACAGAGACCTAGATGCCCACTTCTCCTCAAGCTGCCACCAAAAAAAAACCCCTTTTCCCTGTTTTTCTGCCATCTCATCTTTAAGGAATCCTGGTTTATCCACCTGACTGGCCCTACCTGGGAGACCTCCCACTAAACACAGACACAGCAAGGCTGTCCTATTTCAGCAACCCATTCCACCCACTGGCCCAGGTGATGAGGGTGCCTGGAGGGCAGGTGATCCTCTTCAAATCCTCTGGGGCTGATGTAGCTGCTTCTCTGGTGGGCAGCCTGCGGACAGCACAGCTCTAGCCAGCCAGTTTGGTAGGGTTTGTACAAACTGGAAGTTTCACTGGTAATCAGGTCTGCTTGGACACCTCTCTAAAGCTGGCGGTGCCCTGGCAGAAATATCTCTAAAGGTTTTCTCTGACAGAGGCTTAGCTTGCTTTAGCCAGTTCCAAAAACCAAAACGCCTCATGACTGACAGAAACCAAACCCAGTGCCATCTCCTCCAGCAGTCACTGCTAACACTACTACGGGGCCTTCAAAACAGTGCTCCAAAGTGAACCAACCACACAGAACCAGAAAGCAGAACTATAAATCCTCTCCCCTAAGTTGTGCTGCTGACAGATGCACAGCAACAGCACTGTGAGAGATCAGCACAGGGTTAAATCCTCACTTACAGTGAGATTCATGAAGAAGCTGGAGTCAAAATTGTCTCTGCAGTGAACACACAACTCTTCTACCTGAAAGGAGGCTGGAGGGAGAAAAGGGACAAGGTCTTCTCTGGGGTGGTAAGCAACAGGACCAGAGGAAACGGATGCAAGCTGCACCAGGGGAGGTTTAGCCTGGATGTTAGAAAGAATTTCTTCACTGAAAGGGTTACCAAACACTGGAACAGGCTACCCAGGTGGTGGAGTCACCACCCCAGGAGAGATTTAAAAAACTTTTGAACCTAGTGCTTTAGCCGTGACCTGGAAGTGCTGGGTTAAAGATTGGACTTGATGATCTTAGAGGTCTCTTCCAACTAAAGAGATTCAGTGATTCTGTGACCTAAAAGCAGTTTCAAACATGATTATCAAACCCCTTACCCAGGAACAATCACTGCCTTCTCTCTGTCGATACAGGGCTCGAAACAGCAATTCATTTTAAACGTGTTTCCGTAGTACCACAAGCAGAAGGACAGTTACCTCACGCAAGAGACGCTCCATTCACATCCCACACCACTCGAGGCTGATACCGCAGAGACACTCTGCCCTCAAAAGGCCAAACACCAAAAGTGCATTGAGAGGAGCTGCTGGGCTGCAGCCTGAAGTCCTCGAGCACAGCATCAGCTCTCCCCTTTCACCATCACCTTCACCTCGGTTCAGAACCAGCAGTGCCAATCAAGAGCAGAGGCTCAGGGGAAGAGCAGAAAATCACTGTATCAGGCTGCAGACAGCTCAGTCGTCAACTTCTCTTGTGATTCATCTAGCCTTAAAAAGAAACTCATTAGGAGAGTGGAGGATCAGACTTCTCCATTTCCAGGACTCCTGTTGCTCAGCTGCATCCCAGACCTTGTATTGTCACTACAGAGGCTCACAGGGACGTGATTAAGTGTGCAACAGCAATGATGGATGGACACGGACATGAGTGTGGTTCTCAAGAAGGATCTTGAAGCAATTCCTTACAGAGGTGGCTCAAACAAGTATACAAAGCCTCATGTTCTTGCTGTCTTGTATTTCCTGCTGTAAAGAAGAACTTTTCTGCTAGAGACCACAGCCCCTACAGATGAGGAAACCTGCAGAAGATGTCCAGGTGAACATACTGTTCAGCGCTGGATGTGACTTCACAGTTTACCACCTGCTGCCACCCTTCAAAGGGAGCTGAGGAACATCAACCACGCTCAAACGGAGCTGAAAACTACCTAAGGAGCCTGGTCCATGCAATAAGCCATAAGGCATGAAAAGTATGGGACATGAGGCTTGCAGGAACTCAAGGAGGCACAAGGCCCAAGGAAGTGCTGGGTTAGGGAGCAGCTGGTCTCCATAGTGAGCTTTCACAGGAGAGGCACACTTAGCACTTCTGCTGCTGTAATGGCCAGCAAGTTGACAGCAGAAGGGGAAGATACCTGGAGTGCCCCACATACAACTGGTGCTGTCCCAGCACAGGGTTACTGCTCCAGGACACATATCCATAGCACCGAGGTCTGTTTCAGCTGTCTGTAGAAGGTGCATGTGAGCACTGCAGAGGATCTGTCACCTCTCAGCAGCAAGGATCAAAAAGAAAAGGAAGGTGGAAGGTTGAATTTCAAGTAATTCATAATGGAGAAACAAGAAAGACAACACAAGGAGCAATGACCTTAGAGAAAGTACCTATCTTCTCTAAAGGGTGACATCACTGCAGTGCCAAAAGGCAGCTGGGACTCCAGTAAGGCACACACAAGACCATCATAGAATCATAAAATCATGTACGGTGGTGAAGAACTTCAAGTCCAATCATAAACCCAACTGTCCCAAGGCCACTGCTAAACCCTGTCCCTAAGCTCCAGCTCTACACACCTTTTAAACACATCCAGGGTTGGTGATTCAACCTCCTCCTTGGGCAGCCTGTTCCAAGGCCTGATGACCCTTTCCATGAAGAAGTTTTCCTCAATGTCCAACCTAAACTTCCCCTGGTTTAACCTGAGGCCTTTTCCTTTTGTCCTATCACCTGTTACTTGTGAGAAGACACCAACCCCCACCTCCCTACAACCTCCTTTCAGGCAGTTTTTGACAGCAATAAGGTCTCCCCTTAGTCTCCTTCTCTTCAGACTAACCAGACCCAGCTCTCTCAGCTGCTAGATGATGTCTCAAGCTCCCTTCCAACTCCTACCATTCTGTGACGCAGATCTATGCTCCTCACAAGCTTTGTTCTTCAAACTCTTCACCACCTTTGTTACCCTTTTATGGACCCACTCCAGCCCCTCAATGTCCTTCTTGTATTGAGGTGCCCAAAACTGAGCCCAGTACTCGAGATGAGGCCTCACTAGTGCTGAGTACAGGGGGACAATCGCTGCCCTGGTCCTGCTGGCCACACTATTTCTGACAGAAGCCAGGACGCCATTGGCCTTCTTGGCCACCTGGAGACAGATCAAGAAGCTCATGAATTACCTGGCACTTTGTTATTCCAGGCAGCACACACCCAGCACCTCTCACGTTCTGCAAAGGGAGAGGGGTTTTGTTGTTTAGTAACTTCCAGGGCTTTTTTTTACATGTGATGGGATTAACAACCAAAATTCTTGGCTAAAATTGAAACAAGCAAATGTTTTGTCAGGACTTCACCCCATCTCTCTGTTAACTGCGTGGGCAGTAAGTTTTTATGATGCCCTGAGCCAGTCTCACTTCTCCAGTTTTAAACACCTGGATTCTGTAAATAGGTCCCTGGCAAACGCAAAGGTGCCACGGGAAGCACAACTGCTTTAAGAAGCGATCTACTTCTGGATACTGCAACTGAACTGAGAGAAAGGAAAACTACAGTTTTTAGAACCTCCAGCCGATGATTCACAGCATCCAAATAATGTTCCTGATTCATCCTTTAGGAAAACAGCCCGATTCAGCTCAGCACCGAACAACCCTTCTCAGAAACAACAATACCTCTCACGTTAGAACTACTGAAGGTGGTTTCAAGGCACAACTCCAGATTTATACAGATTCTGATCAATATGAAAAACAAATATAAATGTTTCCGGGTTTTCCTCCTCCTTTTCAGAAGAAAAAATCTGAGTCACACTAATTAACGTGTCAAATCCAGGCAGGGCACACAAAAACAAGTGAAATTAAAGATGCCTACACATACCAAGCACAAAACTAACAGAAAAAGATGTCATTAAATCTCCCAAGCAGATGTAAATCTGAGCAACTTCAGTCGCTGCTGAAACAGAACTGGAAATGAATTTTTAGTCCATGTTCTGCTTTCACTTAGAAGTTCTGTTGGAGAGTTTACAGACCAAAGCCTGATGCTGGGGGAAAAAAGCCAGTGAGTGACACCACAACCGAAAAAGAAAGCAGTGCTCACTTCTCTAACTAAACAGAAAGAAAGAAAACATGTTGATCCAAGCTCAGTGGTGACAAACTAACCTTGCATTCATTTATGAAGCCCAAATCTACACTGGTAGCAGCTTGTGCAAACTCCGCTTCTCTTGTGGGCTCTGCTGTTTATAAATCGCAGGATTCTACACGAATGGAAGAGACTGGCTGGAAATGACAACAGCTGGCAGCTACTGGCACGCTGAAGCATCCAAAGCAGACGAGGTCAGCAGAGGTAAGGGACAATCTGCTTTGGTTAATGCAACAAAGAGTGTAAGGGATCCGCTCTGTGTCTCACAGATCTCCAACACGAGTTAAATGAAGTACTTCTACACTGATTTGATTTTTAGAAGTCCCAGAAAGTGCCATGGCTCCTACAGCATCACGCTGAGAGACATCTGCAAGCAGAATTGTGTTCAAACATGTTCCAGTTACACTCCCAAGGTGTCTAACTGTCTATTTTTATAATATTCCTAGAAGGGATTCCATACAAACCCCAAGTCTGACGTCTCGCTTGGAAAATAGCACAAGGCCTTTTCTGGAGGTCCAGCGATCTGTTGATGCCAGAAAGGGGGTCATTTGCATTTCCCACCTCTAAATACTGCAGCAAACCATGTGTGTGCATCACGTTACATGAGAGTGGACGTCATTCCAAACCCACCAGCTTCCAAATGTTTCTTTATTGTTTTCACAATTCAAAGAAGGGTAATTCATGGAACCCTTGGTCTTGGTGTCTGCCTTCAGCTCCCCTTTCAGAGTTCAAAACCTCAAATGTCTTCCCGAGTGAGTATTCAGCCAGCTTTCCCCTCTCTAGCTGCCACTTGTTTTTCCTGCAGTAGTTCTTCTTCCTTCTTCTTGTGAAGCTTCAGAAGATACTCATCAGGCTCAACTCCTGCCTCCTGTAACTCTGACATGGCTTTCTCCAACCGGTGCAACGTACGGGCACTCTGCACTTTTCGAGCAGTGATGTACAAGGTAAATTCCTTGAAGCCCATCAGTTTGCAGGTGTCCACCTCACAGATATTTTTAACATCTTTACTTTTGTCCACCTGGGGGAAGAAAACCAGACCTGACATTTTTTCTAGATCTTCAATATTGACTTGGAACTCTCTCAGCTGGTGACTGAAGCCTATGGGATCGTTCGGCACCACAAAAGCTCCCAGCACCAATGGTTCTGTAGAAGTCCTGCTTCTTCTGGCAAGGATCACCTTGTAGAGGTGGGAGGGCACGGCTACATCATCCTTCCCAATGACCTGTCAACAGGAAACAGTTATGTTACAGGTACACATCATCTGAGGGGGAAAAAAAGATGCGAGACACACAGATACACTGATCATTAGGGGTTGGAAGGGGTCATTGAGTCCAACTCCCCTGCTCGAGCAGGATCGTAAAACCTGAGACAGGTTACACAGAAATGCATCCAGACGGGTCTGGAAAATCTCCAGAGGAGACTCCACAACCTTCCAGTGCTCAGTAACTCTTACAGTAAAGAAGTTTCTCCTCATGTTGAGGTGGAACTTCCTGTGCTCCAACTGACACCCAGTGCCCCTGTCCCATCACAGGACACAAGTGAAAAGAGACTGTCTCTCTCTTCTTGACACCCAGCCCTCATGGTTTTATAGACAGGGATTAAGTCCCCTTGTACCCTTCTCCTTTCCAAGCTGAAAAGTCTCGACCTCTCCTCATAAGGCAAGTACTCCAGTCCCCTAATCATCCTCATGGCCCTCCACTGAACTCTCTCAATCAGATCTCTGCCCCTCTTCAACTGGGGAGCCCAGAACTGGACACACTATTCTAGATGTGGCCTCACTAGGACAGAGTACAGAGAGAGAAGAATCTCCCTTGATCTGCTGGATACACATTCCTAGGATTCCACCGGCCTTCTTGGCTGTTCCATGGAGAACATGTTGTCCACAAGAACTCCAAGATCCTTCTCCCTGGAAGTGCTCTGCAGTAGATCATCTCCCAACCTGTGTTGAAGTATCTCATTACTCCTTCCCAGGACTCTGCACTTACTGAACCTCATTAGGTTCCTCTTAGTACATCCCTCTAGTCTGCCCAAGTCTTCCTGAATGGCTGCACAGCCATCAGGTGAATCAGCCAGATCTCCCAGTGTACTGTCACCAGCAAACCTGCTGAGGACACACTCGATCCCATCATCAACTCACAGTAGCCCTAAAAAGGAGTCACAGCATGTAAACTACACATCAAAATCACGTGCACTGTGTTCAGACTGGACACTGAGGTGGAAAACACCATTTCACTGCAGCTGCCTATACAGCTGGTCAGGAAAGAGCTAGTTGTTTAGTGCCTGAATCTCTTCTCTCAAACAGAAAAAGCAGGGAAAAGACACTTAGCTGAAGAATTGTCTGGCCACTGTTTGTAGTAGACATCCACACAAGGTTCTCTGCCTTTCTCCTACACCACCACTGACTATATTATATGGATAACATGAATGATGCAAACAGAAGGTCTGAAGATGAGCCAGTAATTGCCTGAATATTTGTAAAGATCTGCAAAAAGGAGCCCTGGTAGAAGAAGAACCTCAGATCTCCCAAGCAGATGCAATTCCAGCCACAGCTGAAACTGAACTGGAATGAAATATGAAAAGCGTATTTGGAAATGAGAAGTCAGCCAGGACCTCAGTGCCCTAATCCTGGTGCAGATCTGCAAGTGTAGCTGACTTTAAAGGATGGTAGAGCCCATTTCTCACACTGCATCACACTGTTTGTGCTTGCAAAGCTGTTTTTGCTAACAGTGGATCTGCACCAGCTTCCTGACCTGACAGGAACCTGATCTGACTCCCTAGCAGTTCCAAATCCTGTGGGCTTTACCATGCCTTTCATAAAAACTCTGATTTACCTTCTGTTGGTCATTTTTTGTATCTCTATCACCCAGGTTGTATTTAAAAGCTGCATTACTTAGCAGTTTTTGAGGGGAACCTGGATATAAAGAATAACATTCAGTAACTTAGACTCTTGGACGAGGGAGGCTGTGGAGTCTGCTTCTCTGGAGATGTTTAAAACCAACCTGGCCATGTTCCTGTGTGACTGGATCTAGGGGATTCTGCTCTGCCAGGGGGACTGGACTGGATGATCCAATCCCTAATGTTCTGTGATTCTCTGATGAGATGTCTATCCAAAGAAAATGCACCCATTTCTTCCATAAATCCACTGCGAGCAAGAGCCTGTGTGTGATGGACTTCCTGCTGTGTCTCTCAGACCAAGATCCAGGAAGTGAACTGAAGCACCAGGAGGGGAGGATCAGGACTCTGAATTCATGTGAAACCTGTTAAAATCCCACACACCTACACCTAGAGCAGCCATCTCAGCCCGTGTCAGCAGTGAATTCAAGAGAACACAGGGGAAGTTTTGGTTGGACACTAGGAAACACTTGCCCTCAGGCCTTGGCACAGGCTGCTCAGGGAGGGGGTTCAACCACCATCCCTGGACATGTTTCACAGTCGTGGAGATCTGGAGCTCAGGGACAGGGTTTAGCAGTGGCCTTGGCACAGCTGGGTTAATGGTTGGAGTCGAAGATCTCGAAGACCTTTTCCAACCCTATGGAAAAGGGCTGGAAAACAATTCTACGTTTCAGACAGAATTCAGCACTTCTGCAAAAGAAAATGAGTTTTTAACACTAAACTTTGCCTGTGGCTGCTGAACCAAGGCTCACGTCAGTCTATTCCAATAGTTAACTCATTTCAGCTATGAATTCTTTCAGTGCTCGAAGTGCCTTCTGCCTCTGCTGCCAACTGCTTCAGCGACCAGTCTTTGGAGGAATTATCTTTAGGAGGACAGGAAACCTCTGATAAATCATTTTCTTTCATGATTAGTACAACAGTAGTAGCAACTTTACTACTGTGTCTGGCAAACATGCCCCTAGATTTCCTTACTCTGCTACAGAGTAGTTTCCTCCCTTTCTCTAAACCAGGCTATTTAACAGCTTTTTTGTAGTTTAGATTTGCGCGTGTGTGTGTTTTTGAACAAAAATCATCCTGCTTATGCCACCAACCTTCTCCTAAATAAAGCTCTGCCTAGACATCTAACAGCCCCTGAAGCTGGTAAGCAATAAATACATGCCGTATGCCAAGTCTGCTTTCCCTCTCGACTACGACAGATGTCTTGCGAGGGAAATTAGAGCTCCTGTGTGTCAAAGCACTTCGCATTTAGCATGCAGTGTGGGTGAAACCAGTTACAGCTCCTCAGGATCAATGGCACTGATAATCAAAACTGACTGATGCACAGGTAATTTCACAATATACTAATAACCACACTGTTCTACCTGGTGAGTTAAAACTGTGTTGGGAGTTTAAGCTGCCTGAGACTTGGCACTCAAACTGGGGAGTACGTGAAACATACTGGTGGTGAGAGGGAAGGCGCAAGAAAAGCTCAGAGGGGGAACAGAGGAGTTCACATGTCTGTATTAACCTAAGTGCAGGGAGGCTGCCTAGTGCAGTGGTGGAGACACTGCAAGTATCCAAAGGAGCAGACCTGAGGGTTACGGACGTGTTTTGGTGGTTATTGATGTGCTTTGGTGGTGAGCTGCGTCGACAGTTAGACAAGATGATCTTAAAGGTTTCTTCTAACCAAAGACACTCTGTGATGAGGGCAAAAGGCTGGAGTTACTTTTCACCCCCTGGAGCAGCAATCCTACCTCTAGCACACTCCTAGGGCAGGGCAGAAGAGAAGAGGCTGTGCTGCACCCTGAAGCTGCTGTAGCCTCCTGAGAGACATCAGTAGAGAGACTAAATCCTGTTACCCAGAGTCTCACTGGGCTAACAGTCTCCTGACCTACAGCCTTCCTGGGCAGCGTGACCTGAACTGCCTTTTCCAGGCTTCTTCACATATTTTTCCACATCTACAAGTACCACGTTCTCCTTAGCTGCGTTTCCTTCCCCTCTCAACACCTCCTCCCCACACATACACATAGCAGCATCCTCTGTCTGTCACATACAAGTCTAGAAGAAGGGTGAACGTGCAGATTGAGCTGTTACGAGTGTCTCCAATTAGGGGGAACACGGCCAATGTAAAACAAACAGGTGAACGCGTGTTGAGAGCTGGCAGAGGGAACAGGAGGTTTGGCTCTGAGCACTGAGTGGGTAGATGGAAAGGCTGGGGAATGAATAGAGCTGCACACTGAATAGTGAGGTAAGAAATGGAAATGCTGAATGCCTGAAGTGGGTGTTAAGGGAAAACAGGGCCTGTGCTTATGTAATATTATGCAAATATATATATTCTATGCAAAATAATGCACATTTATGCACACCACAAGAA
The DNA here is from genome assembly GCA_028565055.1 of Phoeniculus purpureus. Taxonomy (NCBI): domain Eukaryota; kingdom Metazoa; phylum Chordata; class Aves; order Bucerotiformes; family Phoeniculidae; genus Phoeniculus; species Phoeniculus purpureus. The sequence continues at coordinate 4,701,225 of JAOXOE010000506.1, forward strand.
CCTATAAGGAGGGAAGGAACGAGAGGACCAAGTCAAAATGAAGGAACGGCTGTCTTTTTGACAAAGGTACTTCCAATTACAACTCAATGGCCATACATGTCATTTAGGTACCACCTCAGCTCCACAGAAGCTCTTTTGAGGATATAAATAAAATCTAAGTAGTGTACAGGGTTTATGCTAGTCCTCTGAATAGCAGCAAACTAAATCTGTAGTAACTGCACTGAGCATTAATGATGACAACAAATTTCAGCCTGCCAAACAGCCACAGTCCACAAGCATCCTTACACAAAAACAGCACAAAAGCTCTATCCCCACTCATTCTGCTAGAGAAGCAAAGGAGGCTGCCTGATTCATAGAATCACAGAATATTAGGGAATGGAAGGGACCTCGAAAGATCATCCAGTCCAATCCCTCTGCCACGGAAGGATCATCTACATCAAGTCGGACAGGAACATGGCCAGGAGGGTTTTAAACATCTCCAGAGAAGGAAACTCCACAACTCCCCTGGGCAGTCCATTCCAGGGCTCTGTTACCTCACCATGAAGAAGTTCCTTCTCATATTGATGTGGAACCTCCTGTATTCCAACTCACACCCATTGCCCCTTGCTATATCAATGCATGTCACTGAGCAGAGCCTGGCTCCACCCTCCTGACATCTACCCTTTCCATATTTACAAACACGAATGGGGTCACCCCTCAGTCTCCTTTCTTTCAAGCTCAAGACACCCAGCTCCCTCAGCCTTTCCTCAGCAGGGATATGTTCCACTCCCTTCATCATCTTTGTGGCTCTGTGCTGGACTCTCTCCAGCAGCTCTGGGTCCTTCTGGAACTGAGTGGCCCAGAACTGGACACAAGATTCCAGATGCGGTCTCACCAGGGCACAGTAGAGGGGGAGGAGAGCCTCTCTCCATCTACTAACCACCCCATTGCTAATTCAGTTTAGGATGCCACTGGCTTTCTTGGCCACAAGGGCCCATTGCTGGCTCATGGCCATCCTGCTGGCCACCAGGACCCCCAGGTCTGTTTCTCCTACACTGCTCTTCAACAGGTCACTCCCCAACCTACACTGGTCCCTGGGGTTGATCTTGCCCAGATCCAGACTCTACACCACCCTTGTTACAGTTGGGTTGTTATAGTTCATTAAATTTCTCTCCAGCCTGTCTAAGTCCTCTGATAAATACGCACAACGACGACTATGTACGTCGGGGTTCTTTACGCTTACGTGAACCATGCGCAGGACGCCACTGTGACCTAATGACCTGTGTTTTAAAAAAGGAGATTCAGACCTGGAGCACACCAAAATATTTCCATCATTGTGAGATAATGATGAAAAAATAAGACAGAACCACAGAAACACGTAGGTTAGAAAAGAACTTTAAGCCATCAAATACACTACAATTTGCTTTGTGATTGAAGCAGACACAGAAGCTGCTGCTGAACGTTTCCATAGTGCTGTCCCCTCACCCCCAGCTCAACAGGCCGGGAAAGCAGTGTGGTTGTACAGAAGTGAAGTTTGCAGCACAAGCAACAGCCAGAGAAAACAAAGGCCACATTTCCTATTGCCACCTAGAGGATTTTCCTACCTAAATACAGCAGCCTGAATCACCACTGCTCTGCTCCACCCGTTTATCTGAATGCATGCCCAACAGAGGCAGAGAGCATATGCTCCTGCTGCAACAGAAGAGAAAATGGGTTAAGATTATCCATGCACAGATGTTGACTTTGATTTGTGCTTGTCTATCCACAGGCAGCAGATGATCTTTCAGCAATCAATGCCTGAACCAGCTATTCGTCCCAGCTGGAGGAGAGCAACAGTTTTTAATAGTATGTGTGATTCAAAACAAACCTCATGTGCTAATACAAGCAAGAAAACGCACCAACGACCTGCTGAAAATCACTGCTGTCCCACCTGCTTCCACCACCACGTTGGTAACAGGCCAGGTGGTAAAATTTTGTGTCATCCTTTGAAAATTTCCATTTTGCTTCTGCTGTAAAAATTTTGCTTAATCTTTCAGATTCTCAACAGTCTCCTAATAGAAAAAAAACCCAGCACTCGGGCTGAAAGCCTTCTTTTTATAGCATCACATACATCCCTCTCTCATCATCATTTGGGAAACCAATGTGAAACTCCACGTACTGCTTTTTTCGGAATCACAGAACTATTGAGGCTGGAAAAGACCTCAAAGATCATCAGGTCCAGCCTATGAGCTAACATCACCACATCAGTCTCTTTGCTCTATGCATCGGTTCAACACAAAACCGTTCACCAGCCTAACCTGCCGCTGCTTAGTCCTTTCACTTCTGCTTTGCTCTTGTCTTCTTGGGTGATCTGCTCCTCCTTCAAATACTGTCCCCTCTGCAACAACGCTTCTGCAGTCACCCCATGCAATGGTCGCCCTGCTGGCTCTGTAA
>JAOXOE010000506.1:4703736-4718667 GCA_028565055.1 Phoeniculus purpureus
AAGAAACATAACATGGTTGGACAAGATATCATAGAATCATAGGGTCATTAGGGATTGGAAGGGACCTCAAAAGATCACCTAGTCCAATCCCCCTGCCACAGCAGGTTCCCCTAGAACAAGTCACACAGGAACACGTCCAGGCGGGTTTTAAACATCTCCAGAGAAGGAGACTCCACAACACCCCTGGGCAGCCCTGTCCAATGCTCTGTCAGCCTCACCAGGAAGAAGTTCCTTCTGATATTTATCCTTGGTTTAGTTTTTAAAAGAGGAAGAGAAGCATATTTGATAGTATCTGCTAAGTGCTTAAGCATCACAATAAATAATGAAGACACTGGCTAATGGCTTCTTAGGTAAATTTAAGCATATGGCATTAGCTAATGTTCCCTTCGTGGTGTTCCTCAGATAAACATGGGGCAAAGCAGTCCTTAAAAGTGACAGTTTGGAGTTTATGAGAAAGAAAACGCCATTCTTCCATGAACAAGAGAAAAGGAAGATATAAGGTGTAGCATCAGAGCACTTGAGAATACATTATAGAATCACAGAATTACTGGGGCTGAAAAAGCCCTCTGAGATCATCCAGCCCAGCCCAGGACCTAGCATCACCACAATCACCTAGACCAGGGCACTAAGGGGCATATCCAGCCTGTCCTTAAACACCTTTAGGGATGGCAACTCCCCCACTGCCCTAGGCAGTCCATTCCAGGGTCTGATCACCCTCTCCCTGAAGAAGGGCTTCCTAACATCCAATCTACCCTCCCCTGGCAGCTTCAAGCCCTGTCCTCTCATTAGTTGCCCGGGAGAAGAGCCTGATCCCTCCCTCCTGACTACAACCTCCCTTCAGAGGTAGTTGTAGAGAGGGAGAAGGTCCCCCCTGAACACCTCCAGCTCCCTCAGCCTCTCCCCATCAGCCTTTCCCTCCAGTCCCTTCCCCAGCCTCGTTGCTCCTCTGGACCCGCTGCAGCCCCTCAATCTCTTTCTTGAAGTGAGGGACCCAGAACTGCCCCAGGACTCAAGGGGAGGCCTCACTGGTGCCCAGTAGAGAAGAAATGCGTTGCTCTTTCTAGCAATGTTAAAACATACACAAACGCTACCTGTTTTCATTTTACACTGGACTTGTTCCAGCTTCCCAGAGGGCTACAAAAATTATTTTCTTCTGAAAAGGGTAAGAATAATTTTCAAAAGAAAGGACTCGTGAATCTGAAAGTAGTATTTTGCCACCTAGTGACTAGAAAATGAAAGCCAGCTGTGAAGAGAATTAGCAGAAGGGACTGGCCTTTCATCAGGGAGAGGCAGCTCTGGATTGGCAATTATCGGAGATTCTCTTAGAACCTGGTAAACAGAAAGCACCTTCAATCACGCCTTAACTGCCAGCACGCTTGAAGAGTCCTTGCATCACAGGGTACCATCATCAAAGACATTAAATTGATCGCTCCAGAAACTTCCTCTGCACTCCAGTAACCGTTTATTCACTCTCCCTGTATCACAACCAGTTTAGAACTGGGCTGCACTGCAAACCAGAGCTCCCCACTGAAACGAGCACACACACACACACACTCCCCCGTGCGACAGCGCTGCCATCCACAGCTGGCACTAAGGAAATGAAGACTTCTCTCACATTTCTTGATGGACAGGATTCAAGGACACCGCTTCTGTCGCCCCAAGGAAGGCTGTAGCTTTCTCTGAGTAGGCATTTCTTTTGTTTTGCTTTAGATGGAACCTGAGGCAGGATTCTGAGCAGGCCTGTCACATATTTTACTGGTGATTCTTGCTGATATGACCCCAGGCTTGACAATCCAGAGCTTGATTAGAATCTGATACTAAATTCTGTATAAAAAAAGACTTTCTGGCAGTATAAAAATTCCCTTTGCTATCAATTCTATTCACTTGATCCCTGTGACGGCACTAACTGTCTTCACTCCACTTCCTTCTGAATTTGAGTTGGGCAGCACTGATCCTGCTGGTTGGGTTTTTGCCCTGAAATCACAGAATGTTAGGGATTCGAAGGGACCTTGAAATGTCATCTAGTCTAATCCCCCTGCGATTGGAAGGGACCTCGAACGATCATCCAGTCCAATCCCCCCACCACAGCAGGATCACCTAGACCACGTCACACAGGAACACATCCAGATGGGTTTTAAACATCTCCAGAGAAGGAGACTCCACAACACCCCTGGGTAGCCTTTTCCAATGCTCTGTCACCCTCACTGTGAAGAAGTTCATTCTCATATTGATGTGGAACTTCCTGTGTTCCAGCTGACATCCATTGTCCTTTGTCCTATCATTGGGTGCCCCTGAGCACAGCCTGGCCCCATCCTCCTGACACCTGCCCTTCATGTATTTATCAACATTAATGGGGTCACCCCTCAGTCTCCTTTTTTCCAAGCTCAAGACACCCAGCTCCCTCAGCCTTTCCTCAGCACAGAAATGCTCCACTCCTTTCATCATCTTTGTGGCTCTGAACTGGACTCTCTCCAGCAGCTCTGTCCCCTTCAAGGAACTGAGTGGCCCAGAAATGGCCAAGATTCCAGATGTGGTCTCACCAGGGCAGAGTAGAAGGGGAGAAGTACCTGTCTCCATCTACTAACCACACCCCCTCTCATCCACCCCAGGATGCCATTTGCCTTCTTGGCCACAAGGGCACATTGCTGGCTCATGGCCATCCTGCTGGCCACCAGGACCCCCAGGTCCGTTTCTCCTACATTGCTCTCCAACAGGTCAGTCCCCAACCCTGGGGCTTTTCTTGCCCCAGATACCAGACTCTACACTGCCCTTGTTACAGTTCATTAAATTTCTCCCTGCCCAGCTCTCCAGCCTGTCTCGCTGAATGGCAGCCCAGCCTGCTGGGGTGTCGGCCACTCCTCCCAGCTTTGTGCCATCAGCAAACTTGCTGACAGGGTAACCTAATCCCTCATCCAAGTCATTAACGAATAGATTGAATAGTACTGGTCCCAATACCAACCCCTGAGGGACTCCCCTAGACCCAGGCCTCCAACTAGACTCTGTCCCACTGACCACTACTCTCTGGCTTCTAGCCTGCAGCCAGTTCACGATCCATCGCACTACCGAATCGTCCAGACCACACTGCCTCAGTGTGGCTGCTGAGAACTCTGTTGGATGGCACTGAGAAGGACTGAAAGGTGTGAAGGCAGACCTAGTGATACAGAAAATACAACAGATAAAAATGGTAGTAACAAGCTGCGACACCCCTGCACAGCCAAGCACTCCAAAATGCAAGTGTGGGTACTTCAGGGAAATTTCATTTGTTATGGCTGCTCTGCTGCCAAATCATTTGGCAATCCTAAAACATGAAGAAACAACCCAAAAACAGAGTTGTGCCTAAACACATAGTTATGAGATTAAAATGCAGACAGCTCACCCTCTTGTTTTCAGTAAAAAGGGTGTCTATGAACGTGATGCTACTGTATTTACATGACAGGCTACTACTTCCACAGAATCCATTTAGGCTCCTTAACTCTGAATCGACTCTAGTCACTACCCTCCCACTCTTCCTATGGTACAGTGCTAAATAAAAGCAACCTCATAAATCTATTTTGCACCTTTGGTGTCTCTTCTCCTCCCATCTCCACACACAGTGTCTATTATTTTCATTTGTACATCATGTCTAATTTTAGGGCTGACAGAGCTCTAGTGGTTCACATCAGGTGATCTAAGACCTAGCCCTCTGCACACAAGTTTTATGGGACATATATGATGGCCCTACATCCACTAGTTGCCTGTGCAGTCTTTGATCTCATTTGGAGCCACCACCACATAGTAACAGTGCTCACACTTATTTCCCTCCTTTAACAAGATTCCCTTCCCTTACAGTATCTTAGCTAGGAAAAAGGCCTCTACTACCTCTGAAAGCTGCTAGAGGAAAATCATAAAGTACCAACTTGTATTTGATAGATGCAGTTTGTTTCACGGGGTCTTATCTGCTGTAGAACTAGATGACACAGATACACGTATCATTGGGAGGGACCTCCAGGGGTCATCAAGTCCAACCCCCGTGCTTGAGTGAGATCACAGAACCTAAGACAAACAGAACTTAGGTCAAACAGAAACACATCCAGATGGGTCTGACAACTCTCCAGAGAAGGAGACTCCACAACCTCCCTGGGCAGCCCATTCAGTGCTCAGTGACCCTTACGGTAAAGAAGTTTCTCCTCATATTGAGATTGAACTTCTTGTGCTCCAAGTGACATCCACCACCCCTAGTCCTATCCCAGGGTGCAAGTGAAATGAGATTGTCTCTTTCTTCTTGTCTCTGGAAATGTTTAAAACCCACCTGGACATGCTCCTGTGCGACTTGATCTAGGTGATCGGGCTGTGGCAGGGGGATTGGACTGGATGATCTTTTGAGGTCACTTCCAATCCCTAATGTTCTGTGATTCTGTGTTTCTTGACACCCAGCCCTCATGGATTCACAAACAGTGATTAAGACCCCTCGTAACCTTCTCCTCTCCAAGCTGAAGTGTCTCAGATCTCTCCATTTCTCCTCCTAAGGCAAGTGCTCCAGCGCTTACACAAGTAAGTGAATCTGCTGGTACAGCTACTGTGCATCTCTGTCTCAGTCCAGCCATTCTATTTTGGAAATTAAACAGCAGACATGATTCCAGTATGAACCACTGAGACCTACATTAAAACGTCTTCTTCAAACAACAAACTGTTATCTAAACTGTACTTTGCTTCACCAGCCACAGCCAGTTCTCCTTCCGCTAGTATTTACTGGGAATAGGAAGGGTCGAGCGCTGAGTGTGACACAGAATTACTGCAAAACTTGTATTTCAAACTCCAAATCTGCTGACAGAGGAAAACCACCGAAGTGACAGTCACTGGGGAGCAGCAACGTATAAAAAAAGACAGTGTCATTTTGATTTGATCAGGACGACGATGAAAAACCGGCATCTGCCTCTCCAATCACACAGAACAGATTTTTCCTGTTGGCATTCTATTTTACATTTATTCCCCAAATATGTTTTTCAGATACCAAGCCTGGTCATCAATCTACCCTTTGCAATAAAAGCCTCTGCTGGAGACAGATGAAATGGCAGAACATATCTGAGGATACAGCAAGTTCAGCCAATAGATAGAACAACGCTGGCATCTAAGGAGTTCAAGGTTAATTCCCTTTCTGGAATTAAAGAGCAAATGGTACCACAGTCCAAGCAGGAACTGGGAACAATGCCATGACCGATGCTCTGTTTTTCCTCTATAGTGATCTAAAAATAACCTTTTTGGATGTCTGATGAGAAAAACACCAGCCTGTCAAGCCATGGGTATGTATTTCATCACTCCTTTCACCAGATACAAGGAAACGAAGACGGAAGAGAGGGTCTGAAACAAATCAGTGCAGATGCATTCACTGTAGCACTTCTTTTTTTCTATAGTTCTAGCCTCAGAGGAGAAGAAAAACATTACAAAGGTGCTGAGCCTTAGCAGCCACACTGTCAGATTACGGGTTGGGAGATTCAGCACTGTCATGTACACTACAGCACTTCTCCTTAAACAGCACCTGCAGAGAAAACAGACATCTTCTCGCATCAGCCCAAACGAGGACTAAAAGACTCTCATTTCTACATCATCTGTTTGAACCCAGCAGAGTTCATTCCAAAAGACAGATAAGAGGTACCTTCCCTTCTCATTCAGCTGCCAACTCTTGGTGTTCTTCATTTAGGGGCAGAAGCTCAGACTACCAACGTCAACAGCAACTGCAATTATATCCAAGGTGCCTGTTTTGAAAAGAGCTTCTCTCCAGTGCTCTGACAGGTTGTGCTCCTTCTTTCAAGGGTGTTTATGTAAGAAGGGGAAAAAAACCAAACCAAAAACCCAAACACACCACTCTGCTCCTCCCTGAAGTCTCCACAAAGGACAACTTCAATGGCAACAAAAGAACTTCTGCTACAAAGATGTTTCCAAACAACAAAACCATTCCCAGTCCTCTAAGCACAGGCAAATTAAATAACTTAATATTTAAAATCACTGAATCACAGAATTATTGAGGCTGGAAAAGACCTCTGAGATCATCCAGCCCAGCCCATGGCCTAACATCACCACAATCACCTAGACCAGAGCACCAAGGGCCACAGCCAGGCTGGCCTTTAACACCTCCAGGGATGGAGACTCCTCCACTGCCCTGGACAGTCCAGTCCAGTGCCTGATCACCTTTTCCATGAGGAAGGGCTTCTTAACATCCAACCTAACCCTCTGCTGGTGCAGCTTCAGGCCCTGCCCTCGTGTCTTGTTGCTAGCTGCTTGGGAGAAGAGCCTGACCCCCACCTGACTACAGCCTCCCTTACGGGAGTTGTTGAGAGGGAGAAGGTCCCCCCTGAGTCTCCTCTTCTCCAGGCTAAATAACCTGCAGCTCCCTCAGCCTCTCCTCATCAGACTTTCCTTTCAGTTCCTTCTCCAGCTTCGCTGCTCCTCTGGACCCACTCCAGCCCCTCAATATCTTTCTTGAAGTGAGGGGTCTAACACGGCCAGTACTCAAAGGGAGCCTCCCCAGTGCCCAGTACAGGGGGAGAATGACATCCCTAGTCCTGCTGGCCACACTATGGCTGATCCTTTTGGGCCACCTGGGCACTCTGCTGGCTCCTGTTCAGCCAGTTGTCACCCAGCACTGCCAGGTCCCTCTCTGCCAGGCTCCTCACCAGCCATTCATCTCCCAGTCTGTAGCTGCAGGGGGTTATTGTGGCCAAAGTGTAGGACCCTGCCCTTGGCCCTGTTAAACCTCATCCCGCTGGCCTCTGCCCTCTCCAGATCTCTCTGCAGCATCTTCCTCCCCTCCTGCAGACTGACACTACCCCCCAACTTGGTGTCATCCATGAATTTACTAAGGGTAAACTTGATCCCCTCACCCAAGTCATCTATAAAGATGCTGAATAGAACTGGGCCCAGTACTCATCCCTGGGGGACACCACTGGTTACTGGACACTACCTGGATGCAGCACCATTCACAACCTCTCTCTGTGCCCAGCCACTCAGCCAGTTTTTAACCCAGCAGAGGGTGCACCCGTTCAAGCCATGGGCTGCCAGTTTTTCTAGGACGATGCTGTGGGAGACTGTCGAAGTGTAGGCAGACCACAGACTTCCCTTCACCCACTTGGTGGGCCACCCAGCCACAGAATGAGATCAGAAAAACCCCCAAACAACACTAACATTTTACTTTCCCCACCTATAAACAGCATTATCTGCACTTAAATACAGTTTAAATACAAATCATACCTAACGAATCTCAGCATGGGAAGCTGAGAAAAGGATTTATGAAAGTGGCCAAACAGTGAAATGAAAACACGGGTGTCATCAGGCCACCATTTTCAACCCCACACTGAGCTTCACAGCTTATATGAAGACCCAAAGTGATAAAACATTCATAAAAGACTGGAGTTGTCATCAAACCCAAAGATGATGAAGACATCTTGGCAACAGACAAGAAGAGAATGATACGACAATCAAAGCCGCGCGGCCGTTTTGTGCCACTATTATTCCACCACCGTGATCCTGCTATCAAGTGATCTTGAATACAGGCAGTAAGATGCAGTGCCTGCTCTTCTTTCTACCTGTGGAATAACTAAAATTTACATTACAAAACCACAGTCATTTTTCAGAAAAGGGTAATCTTTCTCTTCTAAGTAAACACCTTCTCTAAAGAGAGACTAGAAACTGATGACAAAGATTAAAGTGAAGCAGTTGATAGATGATTCAACTGCATCCAAGAAAATCATTTCCAGCTCTAAAATGTTCAAGTCGGGATTTTTAATTCTTTGCTACGGAAGATGAATATATATTTTTAGGGATCAAAATGTGATACCCCAGCAGCTCAGGAAGGCAGGTTTCAGCAAGCTTGGTGCATGTCTGGAGAACTTTTATGGTACCAATCCGCAGGACAGTAAGTCCAGCACTCAGCTAGAGACTGCTGAAGGAGAACAATCTCATTTTAGGAAGAAATTCCTCACTTTGAGGAAGAAATTCCTCACTGTAACAGTGCTGAGGCACTGGAACAGGTTGCCCAGGAATGTTGTGGATGTCCTCTCCCTAGAAGTGTTCATGATCAGGCTGGATGGGGCTCTGGGCAGTCCAGTCTGGTGAGAGGTGTCTCTGCCCATGGCAGAGGGGTTGGAACTAGATCTTTGAGGTCCCTTCCAACCTAAACCATTCTATGACTCTATGATTGATCTCCTGCTTCCAGCTATGGGCTTCTGAACATATCTCATGGTGTCACCAGTAAGGACTGGACTCCTCTGTGGGCTGTTCCATCTTTCTACAGCAGTACAAAAGCAGCCCAATAAGCAGAGTCCAGTACGGATGGTTTTCTCTTGGTTTGGGTGATAAAGTATCTTGTGGAAGGCTCTGACAGTCACCAGGGCTGGCAGAAAAGGGAATGCACCAGAAAGTATAAGGAGTAATAGTGAAGTCAGCACCGTCCCTTTGGTGTCAACGAACCCCTGCCAGCCTAAAGCTGGCTTTGTCACTGGCCACATCATAGAATCACAGAATGTTCTAGGCTGGAAGGGACTTCTAGAGGTCATCTAGTCCAATCTCCCCACACAGGGACAACTCTACCTAGGTCAGGCCACTCAGAGCCTCATCAAGTCTGACCATAAATGACTCCAGGGATGGGGTCCCTACCAACCTCCTGGGCAGCCCATTCCAGCCATCAACCACCCTTAGACAAAGCTCCTTTACCCATTTGAAAATGAGCAGCTGTCACTCTCCTCACAAAGATGTGGTGAGAGCTGAAGTTTGGAGCTGCCCCTGACATTGATACTGCTCTTTCTGCATTTATACTTGTGTAAATATAATAGTAATCACTGTATAGAAATAAAAAGTACATTATAAAGTATAATATTTATTACTGTGTAACATAGGAAAAACAAAACCCAACAAACCCAAACCAAGGCTGTGATTTTGTCATAGTCAAGGTGTAAGGGTCAGTCAGAATTGTCTCAACGTGGTCATCATGGAGTTGGACTCTAGAGTACAGAACTGCAGGTACAAGAAGGAACCCTAAAATGCATCAAACTATCGTAGCAGAAAGAGCCAGGAATGCCTAAGCCACACAGCTAATTGTGTGGTGCTATTTCCCCGCTACCTGGCGCGGAACAGGTAACATTAGACTGTCAAGAAGATTGATCACCAAGGGCCACCTTGACATTGATGAAGAAATCTGGGACTTCAGGTGAACTTTGCTCATTATAATCCCAGAACAGCCTTCCTGGCCAAAAGCCAATGCCTACAGGGAGAGCCCTCAGACCTTCCTCTTGGGACAAGCGTCGAAGCCTGGCTTGAGAAGGTGGAGATTGGCAGAGCTCCACGGGATAGAGGTGTGTTGCTTGGTGTAAAAGATTGCTTCCTAACAACCGAACTTGGGGAAGCCTTAGGAAAAGGTTTTGGAAGCTTTCCACAAGAATCAACTGGAAGATCAGAAGAAAGGTGGAACGCTGCCTGGAAGATCAGAGGGACAACGAACACTGTCTGGGACCCTGAAGTGGTAGCTATCATCCTCTTTCCCCACTTCATTTTTTCTACCTCTTCCACCGCTCTTTTCTTTCTATCGCAGCTGCTTTACAAGCAAAACAATAAAATTCCACTATTGAGTTGAAGCAGAACCCCCTGGCATGGTCACGTTGCTTTTGCGTTTTGCACTTCGAGATTGAGGTCCGCCTGCGCGGACCACGACACAAGGTTACACACACGCGTAGGTGGGGACAGAAGGGACAGCTTTTACAGAAGTAAAAAGCAAAAGCCAAGAGGGAAAATGACATTCTGTAACGACTGGGCTCCAAGTTCAATCAGTGGCAATCAGCTGTGTATTTTAAATGGAAAAAAGGTGCCTGAATCTTACCACTAAAAAAGCTGAATCTCTCTCTTCTGTGTCTCTCACATCCCTCTGAAATAGGGGCTTGTTACAGCAAGCTCGTTCACTGCTCCTTAGAGAGCTAGCTGGGCAGCTGAATCACTCACCAGCTGAAGCTGCAGTTGATCCAAGTACTTATTTTCAAGGAAAAGTGTTTTTTCAAGAGGTGCGAAACACGGCACTTAGTATTTGCATTATGCCAGCTTTCATCCAGCAACTGATAGCAGCAATAACATCTCATTACGGTAGGGGCAGAAGGCAATACTCCTCCTTGAATGCCCTACTATGCTGCAATCCTACAGATGTCTGAAGATATGCCTACAAGAAGGGTAAGCAAGTAATAAATTCACCTCTCAATTTCACAGCCTCTCCCATCTGCCTGCCTGTCAGTGGTGGTTTCCAGAGACTCTGCATGACCAATCCTAAATCTTCAGAGTATTTTAAGCAGGTAAATGGGGGAGCAAAAGAAGAAGGAGGGGGATTATCAGTACCATGGACCAGCACTGACACCACATTCACCTAAAACCTACTGAATTTGAATGAAGTCTTTCTGCTGACTTTGGTATGCTCAGAATTGCAGCCGCAAAGCCTCATCCAGGTGATGCATTTTGGAGTATCAGTGGCTAACTCTCTGCTAAGATGCTGTCACGCACTACAGAAGTCACACAGCAGCTTTACTGCAGACTGTGAACATTTAACAGCTCTCTCCTTGTAAATAAATCATGTTCTTTTAAAATTACATGGTTTTATGTGTATCCAAGCTGGAGCATCTCTACTGAACTTGCCCAATACCAGATGGGATTGTGTGCACCAGGATGTTTAGTTTCATCAAGCTACAGTACCAGTACAATTGATATATTATTAGCACTACTCTGTTAAGCCAACAACATATATACATACCTGATAAGTTACAGTCTTCTTTCCATCTTCACTTGTTTGAGGCAAGGTCAGAGGTCCAGAAACTACCCAAACATCCTCAAATCTCTCTGTCAACTCCCGACAATACATTTCCATCCTGGAACACATTTATCAGACAGAGAAAAGTCAGCTGGGAAAACTCGAAATGACAATCTTTGAAACACAGTGTGAAGGACAAGATGAACTACTGATCAGCTTGGGAGTGCTGTTCCAACCCCTGACTGCATGCAAGCCAAAGAAGGCAAAATGCAGGCCCAAGTCCCACTAGACTTAGGTTGTCCTATTTAGGCTTTGGGTATTCATTTGAAAATGGTTTCTGCAGCTTTACCACCTGTCCCAAAAATGTAGAGTTCCCTGCTTACTCCCACACTTGACACTAGATAACTGCTGGTGGTCACTTGGGATTGGTAAATTAATTGCTTTAAGCAGCAGGTTGTGGTGTTCTTACTTCAGAAGTAAGAACATTACTGGATTTCTACGTTCCTTCCCAATCAACATCCTGCAACAGAAAGCTCTCACCACGGCAGAGGTGACAGAGAGGAGAACCTCTCTCCATCCACTAACCACCCCCGTTCTGATCCACCCCAGGATAAGGAACAGAGCACCAAAGCCAAGAAGAGATACGACACGTGAAACATGGACCTTTAAAATTATTTATCAATAAAACAAGTGATGACCAAACAAGCGGCACAAATACCTTGTGTATGTATTTAAACTGTGGGGCTAAGATGTCGGAGCTAGGAGAACCTGAAAACAGCTGTTTAAATTGCAGGGCTGACAGTGCCAAGGGAACTCTGTGAACACTCCCCATGATTCCCTGATTAGGCAGAGATCCTGCTCGAGCAAAACAAAGAAGCTTTCCCTCTTGAATAGGTACAAACACTCTGCTTCAGTATAAGGAAATCTAATGCTCAAGAATTTGGGGTATTAAAACAGTGCCAAAAAGAATCTCTTAAAAATGTTATTCTATCTGTCCATAAACTGGGAGAACCTTCCTGAATGCCTCACAGGATTTTATATCCTGTAAAACTGGAAAGCACCATGTAGTTGAGTGATGATGCATTTTTGAATAGACTTTCTGTACATTGCTGCACATCATTTTGCTGCCTTGTGGAATTCATAGAATGGTAGGGGTTGGAAGGGACCTCTGGAGATCATCTAGTCCAACCTCCCTGCAGAGCAGGTTCTCCTAGAGCAGATCCCACAGCAACACGTCCAGGCAGGTTTTGAATGTCTTCAGAGACAGACTCCACAACCACTTCGGGCAGCCTGTGCCAGGGCTCTGCTACCCTCACAGTCAAAAAGTTTTCTCTTATGCTGAAATTGAACCTCCTATGCTCCAGTTGATGCCCATTATCCCATGTCCTACTGCTGCATATCATGAAAAGCCTGGTCCCATCATCCTGACACTTGCCCTTAGATCCCCCTCCTCAGTCTCCTCCTCTCCAGGCTAAACAACCACAGTTCTCATAAGGATGATGCTCCAGCCTCTTGGAGCTGAAAATGGAGCCTCCCTGGAGCTGAAAGTGATGAAAATTCACCATTTTCACCTCCTCTTTTTCAGCCTTGACATCCTGTAAGTCCTATGCAAGAAGCACTGGACAGACACTATTTTATTCCAGTTTCTTCTCTGCTCAAAGAAAGGAAAGAATAAAAATCCTATCTGAAGAAAGTTTAAACTTAGCCGCTCACTCCACCTCAAAGCTGATCCAGCCAGCGCGCACAATGACAGCGAACCAGCCTGACTGCTACTTGGAAGCCAGCATTGGAAGAAACACCTAAGACCTGAAGTAGTTGTGGCTCAGCAGGGAGCACTCAGTTCTTCGATTCAAAGGGAACCACATCCACATGCAGAGATGTGAATACTCTCACACTAGAAGTGCTTTTTTGAGGGAGATGTTAAAGCAAGATCTAAACATTTTCCTTGCTTCTACTAAAGTCTCCTGAAGGACAGAGATGTTAAGCCTGGTACCGTTATTCACCGCAGCCACAGGAAGTAATTTTATCTATTCCAGTCTGAATAAAGAACTGAAGCAGTTGTTACCCTGTTCTTGCACTGTGAGGACTGAGCTGCCTTTCATTTCACAGAAAGGTCCTGTGATCCCTGCAGACAATCTATGGAGAGGAGCATAGAAGAAAGGGACCTGCGGGTCCTGGTGACCAGCAGGATGATCATGAGCCAGCAATGGGCGCTTGTAGCCAAGAAGGCCAACAGCATCCTTGATTTGATTAGAATGGGGGTGGCTAGTAGATGGAGAGGTTCTCCTCCCCCTCTACTCTGCCCTGCTGAGACCACATCTGGAATCTTGTGTCCAGTTCTGGGCCACTCAGTTCCAGAAGGACACAGAGCTGCTGGAGAGAGCCCAGCGCAGAGCCACAGAGGTGTTGAAGGGAGGGGAGTATCTCCCTGCTGAGGAAAGGCTGAGGGAGATGGGTCTCTTGAGCTTGGAGAAAAGGAGACTGAGGGGTGACCCCATGAATGTTGATAAATATGTGAAGGGTAGGTGTCAGGAGGATGCAGCCAGGCTCTGCTCAGGGGCACCCATTGATAGGAGAAGGGGCAACGGGTGTGAGCTGGAACAGAGGAGGTTCCACATCAATGTGAGAAGGACCCTCTTCCTGGTGAGGGTGTCAGAGCCCTGGAAGAGGCTGCCCAGGTTCCTTCTCTGGAGACATTTCAAACTCACCTGGACATGTTCCTGTGTGACTGGATCTAGAGGAACCTGCTCTGGCAGGGGGATTGGACTGGATGAACTTTCGAGGTCCCTTCCAATCCCTAATGTTCCGTGATTCTGTGATTCTTAACACACACCCTTCAGATATTTATAGACATTGAAAAGATCTGTCTCTGCCTTCTCCAGACTAAACAGCCCCTGTTCTCTCAGTCTTTCCTCACAGAGGAGATGTATCGCAGAATCACAAACTGGAAGAGCTTGAAGGTCCCTTCCAACAGGAACCAATTGACAATGCTGAAACATGTTGTTTCAGGTCTTGGGTGTCTGATAAATTCATCTGCTGTTTGTGTCAGGACAGCATCTGACCTCTTGGTCATGTTCTCACCTTGGACTGAAGTGTGAAGATAAGGAAGAAGAGCAACCAGAGAGCTGGAGGATGAGCTGAGGAGCCACCACATGCCCGCTGAGAACTACCAGAGCTCAACAGACTCATCCCTCCTTCCACAACACTCATCTGCTGAGCGGCTGCTGGACAGGAAGGAGGTGGCGACTGACACAATAACAACACAACTGAGTGATGGCTGAGACCTCTCCTCTGTGAACAACGACCCGAGATGAGGAGGGAGTGGAACACAGGCTGCCAGAGGGAAACCTGAGCGTCGCATGGAGCCCAGAGCTGGTTTTGAATCCATGGGAAAGGCACCCTGTTCCTTGTGGAGGAGAGGGGAGCACCTCATCTGTCACCAATCCACTGCCTGGGGAGCAAAGAGCAGCTCAACACCTTTGCCCCAGCTAGAGGGATGTGAAATGGGTTCTGCAGCAGCATTAAACGACCTTAAAGCTGCTGCAGGCTGAGCTCAGCCCAGATCAGAGATCGGGATAAGGAGGGGGAGTGAAGGGAAACCTGAAGCTGCGGGTGACCCAAGCAGCAGCCCCTGAGAGATGCTGTTGCTGCTGCTCCCACGTGCAGCTGGATCCTGGTCGGGCAACAGCTAGAATACGGAAGGCTGGTGAGTGATTGATGGAGGTGCTTTGCAACCCCAAAGGAGGTGGGGAAGCAGCAGGACGCGATTTATTGCTGGTGGCTAACAGGGAAAGGAGTGGGTTGTGCTTCTGGGTCAGCTTTTGGTCATCACGAGAGATAGCGGGAGCATCCCATGAATAACAGGGAGTTGGGGAGGGCAACAGGAAGGGGATCTACCAGGGCTAATTCATATAGACATGTGGAATCACAGAACATTAGGGACTGGAAGGAACCTTGAAAGATCATCCAGTCCAATCCCCCTGCCACAGCAGGATCACCCAGATCCAGTCACACAGGAACATAGCCAGGTGGGTTTGAAACGTCTCCAGAGAAGGAGACTCCACAACCTCCCTGGGCAGCCCCTTCCAGGGCTCTGGCACCCTATCGTGGTTTGAAAATTAGTAGAATTTTCAGAATTACAGGTTTGTGCTTTTATGAAGGAAAGAAAACATCCTGTT
>JAOXOE010000506.1:4727440-4742328 GCA_028565055.1 Phoeniculus purpureus
CCTGTGTGACTTGGTCTAGGTGATCCTGCTGTGGCAGAGGGATTGGACTAGATGGTCTTTTGAGGTCCCTTCCAATCTCTAATGATTCTATGATATGTGTAAACCGCTAGTTAATTGGAAGCTGTCAAGCTTTTTTTCTGTCTTTGTCAGGTGCTGAAACTAATCTGAACTTGAGGAGCAGAGAAGATCCAAATTCATCAGATATCAGGTCAGAAACCCAGGATAAAAATGCAAATAACCATGGAACTCAGTCGTCTAATCCACTGTCCAGTTCTGTGACTACTGAAAATGGAAATTCCGTTTCAAATGGTAAGCAGTTTTTAATCCCAAAGCTTTTCTAACATAAAATTGCTGAAGTGTTTCCTTGAATGAGCTTTTTAAGATATAGTCAAGCTGGAATCTTCTGAGTTGTGAAATATCTGTGTTTCTGAAACTGGCTTAACTTTGTGTGTGTGAACTGATAAGCTCCTCTCTAGTAAAAGCTGGATGTGAAGAAAATAAAACAGCTTCTATTGAGGAATTTGTAATTAGCTTAGCTCCAAGTCTATGAGCAGCTTGAGGAATAGAGCACTGAGATTTTTAAGTTCATTATCCTATATTCAATACAAATGTGACAGAAAGTAGAAAATCAGGATCTCCCTTTGCTACAGGTGCCTTCCTCTCGCACTGTCACTAGAATGGCAAACAACAGTTTGCAATGTTGCGATCAAAACGGTGCAAGAGCAGTGACAGAATGAAACCTTATGTTTCTGAGAACAGAACATAACACCTGGATTGCATCAAATAAGTGTGAATAGATACAAGAAAAATAATATGTGGAGAAGCAGATGTCTGAATAATTGCATGGCACTGGGTACAATTATCTTCATGCTGACAACTTAGATCTAAATGCATTTTAAGCAGAACAGTTGCATAGCCTTTACTATTAAGGGCAGAACTTCACATAATTTGGTTGGTAGTTTGTGAACTATACCGTAAAATCAAAGGGAAAAAATGTTAGGGCAAGCCCACCAGGTAAGGAATTAGCATTATTTGTAGTGTATTAAGGCTTCAATCTATGTTTTGCCTGTCAGACTGTCATAAAAACGATGCAAGCGCTGATTTTTAGCCTGATGTTGAGCAAAATCAGATTCTAAGCTTTGAGACAGAGAAGGCTAGTTATCCACCCAACCTTGGCAATAATTGAAAGAGTCAACAATATGGAAAACTTTGATGCATTTATATCACGTGGGTCCCAAACCAGTTCACCATTTTGCTCAGGATTCAACCTTAATGTGTTTATGATTCTGGCTTCTATGTCTTGTTGGTTGTATCTAGGCAACACTGATATTTGAGAATGTGCAGTGAGATATTTCCTTGTAAAATACTTCTTCATTTCTTTGATACTGTAGTCGAAATTCTTCTGGCTTTGAGGAAAATAAAACCTGAAATGCTTTATTAAATAGTTTATACTGAGATTACAGAAGTCTTGAATATAGAGTAATCTGCTTCCCACTGTTACTGACAGAACTAAGGTCTGGATTCATGCATTGCTATGTGACTTAACACAGAAGCAGTTTTTTAAATAAGACTAGTCTCTTACATGTCAACACCATTCTTCTGAAGCACCATGAAACTTGAAAGTCACTATGGTCATAAGAATTATCATTTTGAAGAAGATGTTAATCTTACTTATAAATCGATGAATTCTTTAGAAAAATATTACTGGCTCAGTTTACAAACAGATTAATGCTGAGCTGCTTTTGGAAGATAAGTTTAATTTCTGTTACTGCTGTTAATTTAGAAGTTTAGTAGGAGTTGCCTTTTCATTTTTCAGAGTGTGATCCTGTTTTTCTGTAGTTTAATATTAGGAATAACACCTTTCCACAAGCTCTGTGCTGTCAAGCTCTGACTCGTCTGCCACAAATCTTCAACATCCACCAGAGTTACTCTGAAAGAAAGAGCTTGTTACCTGTTTGTTGTACAAAGAGTAATCAGAAAACCAGTAATAGCCTATTACATTAAAATGATGACTTACTAGTCTTGCATCTGGGCAAGAACAACCCCAGGTACCAGTATTAGGTTGGGGACTGACCTGTTGGAGAGCAGTGTAGGAGAAAGGGACCTGTGAGTCCTGGTGGACAGCAGGATGACCATGAGCCAGCAATGTGTCCTTGTGGCCAAGAGGGCCAACAGCATCCTGAGGTGGATCAGAAAGGGGGCTGGTTAGCAGATCAAGAGAGGTTTTTCTACCCCTCTACTCTGCCCTAGTGAGACCACATCTGGAGTATTGTGTCCAGTTCTGGGCCCCTCAGTTCAAGAAGGACTGGAGCTACTGGAGGGAGTCCAGTGTAGAGCCATGAGGATGATGAAGGAAGTGGAACACCTCCGTGATAAGGAAAGGCTGAGGGAGTCAGGTCCCTTTAGCTTGGAGGAGACTGAGGGGTAACCTCATTAATGTTTATAAATATGTGAGGGGTGGGTGTCAGGAGGATGGAGCCAGGCTCTGCTCAGTGTCATCTGGTGATAAGACAAGGGGCAATGGGTGTGAGCTGGAACACTGGAGGTTCCATATGAATGTGAGAAGGAACTTTTCCCAGTGAGGGTGATGGAGCCCTGGAACAGGCTGCCCAAGGGGGTTGTGGAGTCGTCTTCTCTGGAGAGGTTTAAAACCTGCCTGGACATGTTCCTGTGCGACTTGGTCTAGGTGACCCTGCTGTGTCAGCGGGATTGGACTAGATGATCTTTCAAGGTCCCTTCCAATCCCTGATGTTCTGTGATTCTGTGACTTCCTCATCCTTCAGCCACCTGTTCCACCGCAAGTCAAGGTTCCAAGAGAGTCCCTCTCAGAATCAGTTAGGAAAGACCTTTAAAATCACCAAGTCGAACCATCAGCCGTCCCAAGGCCACCGCTAATCCCTGTCCCTAAGTGCCAGATCTCCACGACTGTGAAACAGGTCCAGGGATGGTGATTCAACCCCCTTCTGGGGCAGCCTGTTCCAAGGCCCGATGACCCTTTCAGTTAGGTTTTTCCTGAAGTCTAACCTAAACTTCCTCTTCCTGCGCTCCGCACAACTGCAGGGCTTTCACTGAAAACCAGTCACTGCCACCAGGCCCTGGTGCCCCCCCGACAGCTCCCCACAGAGTGAAGGGCCGTGTCGTCCCCCCCCCGTAACCGTGCTGGCACTGTCCCTCTGGGGCAGCACACAGGGAGCACCAGCTCAATGCAGTTAAGGGCTGGTTTCAGCGGTGGGTTTGAAAGTGCAGAGGTCTCTCTCTCTACAAACAGATCCTTTTCTCTGTGTGAGTCTCTCCCTGCAGCCTCTTCCTTGGTGTGAGGCCCGCTCCGCTTCCAGCGCCCCTAAACCTTCCCCTCCCTCCTCAACCCGGTGAAGGAACCAGGGCCCTCCGCACCCTGCCTGGGCACCCCAAGCGGGAGGCGGCGGCGATGAAGCTGCTCTGAGGGCGGGGAGCGGGTCCTGGGGCTCCAGCGAGCGCGGCCGCCGCTCCCGCCCCGCGGGTCTCCCGCCGCCCCCCACGGCTCTTACCCTGGGTCGAGGCAGTCCCGGGCCCCGGCTCGGGGCGGCTCTGGCCGCCGAGGAGCAGCCACGCGGCCCAGCAAGAGGCGGCGGCGCCCGCCGCGGCCCCGCACACGAAGCCGCCCAGGAAGCGGCGATGGCGGGAAAGGGCCGCCATGGCCCAGGCGGGGAGAGGAGGAGGGAGGTGACGGCGGCTGCGCCACAGCGACCCCTGCCGGCCCGCCCCTGCCTGCCCGCCCCGGCGGCCCTTTCCCGCCAGCAGCGAGGCCTCGAATCATCGCGCTGGGTTGGAAGGAACCTCCGAAGGTCACCTAGCCCAACTGCCCTACAACAAGCAGGGGCCACCACACACCAGGTCAGGTGGCCCAGAGCCCCATCCAGCCTGACCTTGAATGGCTCCAGGGATGGGGCCTGCACCTCCTCTCTAGGCAGCCTGTTCCAGGGATCCACCACCCTCAGATTAAAGGACTTTTATCCCCATGTCCAGCCTAAGTCTGCCCTCTCCTAGCTTAAAACCATGACCCCTCATCCTATAGTTCCTTGCTCTTGTGAACAGTCTTCCCCATCCCTCTGAGAGACTGGAAGGTCACTATAAGGTCCCCCAGGGGTCTCCTCCTCTTCAGGCTGGGAGAATCACAGAAAATCAGGGATTGGAAGGGACCTCAAAAGACCATCTAGTCCAATCCCCTCGCCAGAGCAGGGTCCCCTAGACCAAGTCGCACAGGAACATATCCAGGCAGGTTTTAAACGCCTCCAGAGAAGGAGACTCCGCAACTTCCCTGGGCAGCCTGTTCTAGTGCTCCGTCACCCTCACTGTGAAGAAACAGGATCGCCTAGATCCAGAAGTAGAGGCCTCAGCTGTGCCTGTGCATTGGACAGCAGAAAAGCCATTAAACCACCAAAACTTTCTTCTATAAATATGTGAAGGGTGGGTGTCAGGAGGATGGAGCCAGGCTCTTCTCAGTGTCATCTAGTGACAGGACAAGGGGCAATGGGTGTGAGCTGGAACACGGGAGGTTCTTCACAGTGATGGTGATGGAGGACTGGAACAGGCTGCCCAGGGGGGTTGTGGAGTCTCCATCTCTGGAGACCTTGGTTATGTTCCTGTGTGACTTGGTCTAGGTGATCCTGCTGTGTCAGCAGTATTAGACTAGATGATCTTTCGATGTCCTTTCCAATCCCTAATGTTCTGTGATTCTGTGATCTGTTCCTGTGCAACCTGGTCTAGGTGATCCTGCTGTGGCAGGGGGATTGGACTAGCTGGTCTTTCCAGGTCCCTTCCAATCCCTAATGTTCTGTGATTCTGTGACATAGAAAAGAGAAACACTCCGGCTAGTTGCCAAGGACAATAAAACGATTTCCAACGTCGCACCGACAAGAGAAACCATGGTTTGTAGTTTACTGTTTATTTTCATATACAAAAAGATAAACTTGAAATAGTTCTTTCTAGTGTTTTTTTTTCCTCCTATCCGTCGGGGTGTAGCTGCTTCACACAGGGCAGATACTACATTCATACTGGTTTATTCGGAAACCCGGTGCAAAGCCGAAGCAGCAAAACTCCAACTTGGCAGATCTAATTTCAAACTCGAGACTCATCTCTAAAATACCACAGTAAAAAGGAACAAAGATCCACTGCAAATTCATGAACTATGATACAATGTTCTTTCCAAAATGATGTCTTCATTTCATAACTGCAATACAATGGATGTCTGCATTAGGCCATTTTATGTATGGATTTTATATATATATATTTTTTTGCTAGATATATATATATAAAATATACATATATTGAAACCAAAATAAAATCAGCACACTTCAATCCAAAAGGGGTTACAGCAACGAGCTTAACTCTCTGTATACTTTTTTTCTCTTCCTTCTTTAACAGGATACTTTAGTATAACTTCTGTTAACTCAGTAGTACAAGCTATCTCTGTTCTACATCTTTTTATAGCTACAAGAAGTGAAATATAACCTACAACATTTACATTTCACATCATCTTGGTATACAAACAGTACGTATTGAATTGGAGCCAAGGACCAAAAGACTCTTGAGGAAGTTATTTCGCCGCCTGATAGAGCTTCCTGTAATTTACACTCCCGTCGATTCGGCAAGCTTCTACTCGAAGTAATCTCATCGTTTGAAGTTTAAAATCCGTTCCAACTGGAAATCCTGGAGAAACAGGTTACTGCAAACTCTTATGTATAACTCTCTATATACAAGTTAAGTAACACAGCGTAATAAGACGTAGCTATTTATCCTAAAACCGATATACACATATTTCACTACGCTAGACAAGTCTTAGGATTTTAATTTCTTTTAAATAAAGCACAAATTTTGTAGTAGCTGGTCAAACTTACAGTAAGAGAGGGTTTAAAAATGACACATGGTTAGGGTGAGATTTCCTCCTGCTGGTGCCCAAAACGTTTTCTCTTGTGAGTTTTGTCCTATGCTGTGTTGTTTAACTGTATGTGTCTAATGTTACGCGCAGAAAGCTCTTTTCCACAAGCAAATTGACGTCAAACTGTACTTAAGTCAACTTGACGGCATAAAAGTTGTCGAACTTAAGGATGAATGTGAAAAATGTGAATGGGTCAAAGTTCGGGGCTTCCAACTCCATCCTGAGGATCGTGCGGAATTCGTAAGCAGACGGTTTTGAGCGGGTTGGCAATGGCATTGTGTGGACTTGTGGCGTAGAATTGAGGTCATGAATGTTACTTAAGTTTGCAGTAACCAATTAACCTCCTTCAATTCTCATCCCCCAACCAACCAACCAACGGATCTCCGCTCGCATCATCGTTAATTCTGTTGGAAGGCCGGCAGCACTGCAAAATGCCTCCTTCTGGGAGACCGTCGTATGTGTGTAAATGATTGACCAAAGATTATCATAAACCATCGATAGCCATAGAAACATTGGATAGTTGAGGGGGGGAAATGAAGGAAGAAGAAACATCTCCTTTGCTTCCTTTAGTAAGTTAACTACTAGCTAGTCATTCCTAGTCGTTAATTAAGTGAACTGTTAGTACAGCCATTACTCTTTGGATTGGAAAGCTTTGTCCAAGTGAAACACAGGCTGTAAGGCGACATCAGCAATGACTCTATGATTCTATGATCAGCAACAGGGATATGTTTTAAAAAGGTCACATTTGGGAAGGAAACACCTACAGTAAAAATGAGAAAGAAAGGTCTAATTTGTGGAGCTTTTTCTCCCCCCAAAAAACCAGCCTGAGCAGAATTCTCTGTTCAGCAATGAGGAAGTCCCTGTGGCTGAAGGTCTGATTTTAAAGAGGTTTTTGGGAGTAGGTAGTTGGAAAAAGGAATGGGCCAGACAGGTAGTAGGTCTTGCCAATATATTGCCACCCACAAAGTCACTCTGAAGCTAAGTCTACCTTCAGGAGCTACGAAACGCTCCAACCTCCTCCTTCTCCTCTATCACAATGGTTTGGTTTTGGGGGAGCGGTTTTTTTAACAGAGGTGGCAACACAGAGACGCCAGTGACTACTGAATGACAATTTTCCTTGACTAGGATGGTTACTACTAAGTTAGGATTTTCCTTGATTAGGATGGTAACTGAGACTACTGAATCAGGATTTTCCTTCATTAGGACGGTAACTGGGACTACTGAATTAAGATTTTACTTTATTAGGATGGTTACTACTGAATTAGGATTTTCATTGGCTAGAATGGTAACTGGGACTACTGAATTAGGATTTTAATTGATTAGGATGGTTACCACTGAATTAGGATTTTCATTGATTAAGACGGTAACTGGGACTACTGAATTAAGATTTTCATTGACTAGGATGGTAACTGGGACTACTGAATTAAGATTTTCATTGACTAGGATGGTAACTGGGACTACTGAATTAAGACTTTCATTGATTAGGATGGTAACTGGGACTACTGAATTATGATCTTCCTTGACTAGGATGGTTACCGGTTACAGTTCAGTTCCTCAAAAGAGTGGAAAAGTTGAATATAACACGGCCAATGCCTCCCTTCTCACAAAACCAGCAGCTCTGAAGTCCTCCCAGAAGACATTCTAGTTTTGCAATACTACCCTCGTATTGGAATGTGGTACACTGAGAGTTGTTTCGCTTTGCTGTTGTAAAGAACTGGAAAGCTTAGAGGCCTCTGCTTCAAAACAGGCCAAACCAATGCAGAACGAGTGTTTGAGCATCCCGTGCAAATACTGAACTCAAAGGCTAGCAAAGGAAGCACTTTTCAGAAAACACTTTCTTGATAAAATATCCAGCACAATGCCATTTGAGAGCTTTGGAGAAGCCCTTTTGGTTTCCAGTCCTCAGGGATCGCTTTCCATGTATCACACACGCACGTGCGCGTCGAGACGTATCTGATACGCGCGTGCAAACACCCACGGATAGCAGGGTTCCTGTTTGCCTATGGTACGACATCGTAGTGTCAAGGAGAATCCAGAGAGCAACACTGTTTTAACATGAGGTTTGAGGTAACTGGTTCTTGAAATACCTGGATCAGACTGCATCCAGAAATAACAGCTGGGCAATGAAAAGGGTTTGGTTTTGGTGTTTTTCAGACAGAGAGAACCCAAACAGACAGCAGAAGAAAAGGAAAAGCTTACAGCAGTTGCTTTTACATGGGAAAATAAAGGCACAACAGAATAGCATTACGGTTCGGAACAGCTGGATGGACATAACACAAGTGTGATCTCTCTCTGTGGAAGCATCCTGACCAACAGGATTACTGCTGGCTTGAGAGGTTACTTCAGTCAGGGAGCTGAGCATCGCCCTAAAACTCGAGTTTCAAACCAGAAGTCCAAAGCGAGTAAAGGACCAGGCGTGTCTAGCAAGTAGACGCACACTCATGGTCCCACAGCAAGTCTCCCCCTGACTTCCACAAGGCCAGCACTTCACCAAGAACACGGATGTGGGACTCAGCAGTGGTAGGAGCCTGCTCAGAGTGGTCCAAGCACTAAATCCAAAAGGCACACTGTCCAACCGGCTTCAAGGTAGCACCACGTGGTGCTCAGTTTAAAGCTTTTCTTAGGAACTCTTAACCCAGTCACACTACCTTGTTGAGGTTAAGGGAACCAAAAAGACCGGAGTGATTTTTCAGTCCCAACAGCTTGAGTTAGGAAAAAGAATAGGTTTCAATGGTTTTGTTTGTCTTTACCACTTTTAGAACATCTTGGATTGGTGGCACACATTGGGAATGCTCTCTGCAGGACTTTGGCTGTGACAGTGCTCCTTTTCTTTAGTGCCTCTGTAAAATCTGGGGACCATGAGCACATATCTGCATGTTCTGGTGAAGCCTGATTAGCTGTGTCACTTCAGAGAGAAGGAACTTCTCGGAATTGGCTTTATCAGGACTCCACTGGCAACGGCTCCTTACAGATCATGTTGTCAATGCAGCAGGCGCAGCTGCTATAAACGGATACGGCAGCAAGCGAGATCAGCCCGGCTATTTGGTCTCGGCAGATTCTTAACGCCCCGACTTCACAACTCAACTGCAGCACCACGGCGTACGCCAACAGACACGCTGCTGACACAAGGACACCCGCACGGAGACGTGAACAAACTCCTTCCAAAAGGTGGTCCTAGTAAAGCAATGAGCACCTTCAGCAGAAGGGATGCAACACACAACATAACCTAAACATACACAGGCAGTGCTGTCCTCAAAGCATGCCCAAGTAGATCCAGCCTTGCTCCTCAAACCGGTTTCAGGCTAAACATATTCTACCCTCTAGACTTTGATGTAGTGCACACTTAATTTAAACATTAATATATATATATTTCTATAGATATTTACTTATCTGCTGTGCATACACAGACCTTTCTCCCTTTTCCCTGCAGAAACACATTAGACATTACAAAAATAATTTGTGGTATAAAACAATTCTCACACAATGTAGAAGTTTTGTCTGTCTGTGTAACTAAAATATATCTTTTCTTTCCCTCAAAAAGTAAAAAAGTCAAAATGTCCTTATTTTCTTTCCTCTATCATATAGTCTATTTTATTTACAACATTCCCAAACAATAGTCTCTGTGTAACAGTCATAATAGTTTGTGGGGTGCTTCCTGCTCGGTGACTTCTCAACTGGAGTGTGGCTGGAAGAGGACTGCAACGACAGCACTAGCACAACATTCTCAACCAGCACCCTGCTCTGCAGTGAGTTTCTTCCATACTAAGGGCAATCGGATCTTTCTCCTGCAAAACAGGGCAAGGTCTGCCCGTCTGCCCAGAAAGCAGCACAAGAGGAATTAAACCGCGTGCTCTCCAGTTTCTGTGCTCTGGCATTAAGGGGGATCAGGATTCCTAACGGTGAGACCTGACCCAGCCAAACTGGAAACGCTCCCCAGGAGTGCACCTAAGGCTTCCGTGCTTCCACCTGAAACCAGCAACTTCAAGTGGGAACACCAGGGACTCAGGAGACCCAAGCAGTGGAGGTTAGTGGGGGGCAGTCATGGACCTTCTTGTTCAACAAAGACCTTGGCATTTCCATAGGTGTAACCGGATTCTGTAAGAGAAATTCAGCTGAAGAATGACACAGAATAAAAAGGGGGTGGGTTTGTCTTAAATAGAGGAAACTTTACGAGCCTGACTAGCTAAAGTCCTTAATCATGAGCAAGGTTGGTGCTACTTCACAGATGGTTAGATTGGTTTATATCCATCTCTTACAACGGGCATGTGTATCTCAACATGATCCACACAGCATTTCCAGCCTTGCTCTACTACAGCAATTTCATCAGCAAGTCACAGCTCTGCCACCTCAATTTTAGTTCCTGTGGTTCCTTCTAGTTTCCAAACGTGAACTCAGACTTCCTCCACCTAGAAAACCAGCCCAGCCAGAACAACAAATACATAAAGGGAGTCATAGGGAGAGAGGAGTATCCTGGCTCCTAAAGTCAAGGATATTTGAGGTTAATCTGCATCTAAGAACTGCCACACAAGAGAGGAAGATCAGCAACAACATTGCGCAGTTAAGTTTTTGAAGAGCTACTTCCTCTAAGTCTGGAAAGGTGGTGAAATGTAGCGCTTGGTACAGTAAGAGGTGCTGTACCCATCGTATTAAGAGGAAAAGAGCTGGAGCTGCTCATTACAGCTACACCTATGGATGTGCCCAACCACTGACTGTGAAAAAGCCTCTGCGCTACTGAACAGAACCAAAACCACGTCGTCCATGAGAATTCGGCGAGATCAGCACCGAGGAAACTACTTGCTTGACAGCTCAAGAGTTGAAAGACCAAGAGCTTGCGGTCATGAATCAAATCAATAAATCCCAGTTTAAAAGAGCAGCTTTAGCTAAACTGGTTCCAATCTGTAACTAAGCGAAAGGTCAGGATCTCCTTCTCTGCTGCGACAGCCAGCCAGACGGACCTCCACACTCGTCCCACCTGCAGCTGAGCACGCGCGCGATGTGGAAATTCCATTGTAAACCAGTTTCTCAATCCTGTTGACAAAATGATCTATAAGGAACCATTATACCAGGGAAGATGTCATTCTTTACAATAGCCGTTTGGTCAAAGTTTGTCCGGCTGTGCAGTAAGAGAAGCTCCACGTGAGCATTCCTGCTTACGCCGTCTCAAACCGAGAAGAGTTTGGAGACTGTCGAATAGGCTATTAAAATCATATGGCACTTGCAATAAATACTTTAAAGCTTCTTAAAGAAATCAGGATTAAAAAAAGCAACTGCTGTAATAAAGCCTGGTTTTAGCCATAATACATCACGCTGAAGGAGAATAATCCAGAACAGCAAACAGACAGTAACAGTTAAAAGACAGTACAGCTTTTTTTCTTTCTGCAGCGATGCGAGCCGGTCCCCACTCGCAGGGAAATAGGAGCGAGCTCACCGCCCAACAAGTATTCACTCAGTCGTAAGCGCTCGACGCTCCACCCCAACCTTCACATCACTTCACTTCTAAAACAGAGTCACATTTTCATAGCAATCTCAGTGCAGAAATGTATTTAACATGACAAATACTGATCCTGCCAGCCTTGCCGACCATGCTTGACATGAAGTCACGACACCACAAGAGCTACCTACACGCTTCACGTTAAGCAGAGGTAGGCTGCAGCATCAGCCCAAAGATCTGGCCAACCTTGCCGACCACGCTTGACATGAAGTCATGACTGCCAGCGGGGCCATCGGCTCAGTCAGAAGGGTATCGTTCTGTCTGGGTTCGTCAAGGTGTTCCCAACAGAAGCACAGCAGGAGACTTCCAAACCTACACACGGCAATACAGTTACATGTGTGGACACACAACTATGCAATATACATTCAGTAACTCCAAAGAATAGGTTAAGACTTTATTCAGATAGACAAATTAAGGCAATTCTCTTCATGTCTCTTCAAGATAAAGGACCACGTCCTCACTTGTGACCTCTAGGTTTTAAAGCTATAGATTTGTCAAGAAATAGATTTCAATTTTTCCTTTATATTTCCTCCAATTTCTAGCGCTTTTCGCTCACTTCATAAATTCTATCTGTGCAAGGGCGCACGCTGGCAATTTGGCAGTGGCAACAGGTCCAATCTGTTCCTATAATACAGACATTTTTTCCTTAGGGGGTGATTAGTTCAGGGCTGCGTTTTGGCTTCAAAAAAAGGGACAATTTGTGAAGTTCTGGCCATATGCAATGGACATAACTTTGTCAGTCTAGCAAGACACAGAATTCATGTTCTAGTCAAAAAACAGGAATAATAATTAAAAATTAAAAAAAACCAAACCCCAAAACACAAATAATAATAATTAAAAAATAATAATTAATTAATAATAATAAAAAAGATGTACTGTCCTTTCACTAAAACAGAGAGGGGAAAAAGAAACCAAGAGCACAGAATGGAAACAGCCTTCACAAATAAAGAGTGAATAATGCCCAGGTACCTTAGACAGGCAGTTATTCTACAACTGTTTACAGATATTTACAACGGTGCTTTATAAAACAAAACTGAAAACCCAAACAAATGAGAGCAGTTTCCTAAAAGATTTTGGAACTTTTTGTGGGTTTTTGTTTTTTTCCTTAATTTTGTTTTTTTTTTTGTTCTTTTTCTTTTTTTAAAACTCCCTTGTCATAAAAGCCAACTTACATTAAAATATACTCACTACAAGACAACACAACTAACAAAATAGATAATAAAACTCATACAAGTAGAAAATTCTGAGGTATTTCTGGTTTGAGGTGGTCTGTGGTCGTGAAGGTTCTTTTTCGTTCGTTTTCTTCTTCTTGCTTGTTTTCAGTTTAAACCTCGGAAGCCACGCTGACGTTGTGTGTGGTTGATGCGTTTTGCGGTCGGTTTGTTGTTGTTGGTTGGTTGGTTTTTATTTTTTTTTAGGGTTTTTTTTTTGTTTTTTTCAACCTTGCAGGTCTTGCAAATTAAAAAAATATGTTGAATCAGCAGCATTAGGAACATTCACTGACTAGAGCGAGTTTATGGCGTAAAAAGAGTAACGGTCGTTTCAGAAGATGCACCACTTGAAGACAAAAAGAAAGAGATTCACAGGGTAAGGAGAAAGCGGCGGCAAAGAAACCGGTCGGAGAGATGCTGGGAAAAACCACTCAGCTGCCTCTTGCATCCCACAGCCGAGCAGTTGTGGCTTCTCGGATGCTACGGGAACCACCTGCCACTGGTTCAGGTTATTTCCACCCCCCTAACACCAAATTAAAAGAAATAAATAATAATTTAGAGCCAGTTTTCACACGTTTCCCCTCTCTTCACCACCTGCACCATTAGCTCAGGCTGACAGATTATCAACCCCAAGGCTGAACTTCCTGAACTCACTGGCATTCAAAGCATGATGCAAAGACTTTCCCATCTTCTAGTATTTTACTCAAGTGCTTCCGAGAAGGCACCTCCCCACCTCCTCGGATGCCACTGCTTAAAAGCATCTTTCCCTTTACTACCAGGAGTCAAAAAGTAAAAGGTAATGATAGTTCTTTGTTGTTTTACCACCCAAGGCCCAAACAGGGAGGAGGAAATAACGAGCACCTTGCCTACAACCAGTAGCTCTTTAACTCCGCTTTCTCCACATGCTGCAGCCGTGAACACTCTGCCCAGAAATGTCCTTCCTCTCCTCTACTGGTTACCTGAGAAGTAGCTCCATAGCAAATGATGTTTCCTCAAATGCTGCCAAATCCAACGTCACTCTCCCCACCCCTATTCTACTCTCCCCGCTTCCATTCCACCATCGAGAACGAACATTCTCCGCCCAGTGACTTTTTCTTTTCCATGTTGCAATGACACCCGTTAGATCCGTAAAAGACACATCTGCTGTTTGTTTTTTTTCTTTTTGAAGCTCACTTCCGAAAGACACAAAGACGAAAAGGAGCTGAACCCAAAACCAAAACAAAACAGGGAGCAAGAAGGAAATAATCTAAGCAAATCCTTTTGAGGAAGGTGGATTCTTTACATAACAGTCTTAAGTCTCCTCCGCAGTTTGCAGCATTGCGTTTGCTTCGACGGTAGGTGGTTCTCCTGCATGTCACAGATGCTCCGCTCAGAAGACAGACCGATAAAGAGAAACCCAGACAACTGAGGAGAAGAAAAGAAGAAAAACAACTGAAGAAGTGAGTTTGTTGAGGTTCTGAGGTACCTGCACCTTTTCTGCATTCATTAGTCGGCACCTGAATGCTTGCTGAAATGTCCGTTAGGTATGTTTCTTAATACAGTAGAGCAATGTGCTGGTAAAATTGATCCAATCCAAAAAATAATAATAATAATAATAACAATAATAATAAAAAGTCAAGATAAAATAGCAGCTGCATTCATGTGTTTGTTGGATTTGGGGGGGGGTTGTGTGGGTTTTGTGGTTGTTTTTTTTTTTTAAACTTTTTTCTCTTATTTTCTTTTTGCTTGTTTCTTTTTTGTTTTTTGAAATCCACTGAGTCTGGAAAGACAAAAAAGTGAACCCGGGACTTAGATACTAGACTCTTTGGGTGGCAAGTCCACGTTGGTGACGGACGTCACGATGGAGACCAGGCAGTCCGAGGTAGTGCCGTTCACGGATTTGCGGATCTGCGCAATGCGCTCCTCGACGCAGCCCGCCGACAGCCGAGCCTCTGCGTCGTGGTCCCAGCACTCTTCGATGGTCACGCAGAGCTGCGCCAAGCCCTGTGGACAACAGCGGAAGAGAGCACTGTCAGAATCACAGAACATTAGGGATTGGAAGGGACCTCGAAAGATCATCCAGTCCAATCCCCCCGCCACAGCAGGACCACCTAGATCAAGTCCTAGAATCATTAGGGATTGGAAGGGAGCTGGAAAGATCATCTAGTCTAATCCCCCTTTCAGAGCAGGACCACCTAGATCAAGTCATAGAATCTTAGAATCATTAGGGATTGGAAGGGACCTCAAAAGATCATCTAGTCCAATCCCCCTGCCACAGCAGGATCACCTA
>JAOXOE010000506.1:4761971-4776939 GCA_028565055.1 Phoeniculus purpureus
GAAGTTCCTTCTCATATTGATGTGGAACCTCCTATGTTCCAACTCACACCCATTGCCCCTTGTCCTATCATTAGATGACACTGAGCAGAGCCTGGCTCCATCCTCTTGACACCCACCCTTCACATATATATAAAGGTTAATGAGGTCACCCCTCAGTGTCCTCCAAGCTCAAGAGACCCAGCTCCCTCAGCCTTTCCTCATAAGAGAGATGCTTCACTTCCTTCAGCATGTTCGAGGCTCTGTGTCTTCTCCCTGTAGAACCCTACGGCAAAGGACCAAGCAGTTTCTACTGACTCAAGTGAACCAACTGCCCCACAGCCACCTTAGCACAGAACCAGAACACAGTTAGAGACACGTGCATTAAAAACAGAGCCAAGTGAGAGAACACTGATATCTGCAGGCGACCTGTTTTGTCCTAAGCCTTAGAAACCCTCCCTTCATTTGGGACTCTTCTGGCTTGTGGCATTTTGAGGATTAAGTTTAAATGAGAAAAAGAATGAAACACACAACATAGAAGCAGACGACCAGGAAAGGTACCATGAAGCTTTATTCATAAATCCTGAGATGCCCTGCAGCCGCATCTCTCTGGGATTACCCAGCCCAAGGCAAGGGCAGACCTGGCCATTACTGTGATGGATTGCAATCATGGAAAATGTAGGTACCCCAATAAAATGTGTTGACAACTGGGCAGGAAACACAAATGGGTCCTGCAGGACTGTGAAATGGAAGTGCTGCCCTCAAAGAATAGCCAGACCTTTGCAAAGCATCGAACCAAGTTTCTGGATGGGAGATTCTGCAGTGTTTTTGAGACTCTTATTTTCTCCAGAGTGAAACCTTTAGTGCTGAGATTAAGGCAGTGAGGGCCATGTCTGGGCAGTGCAAGTGCAACCCAGCCTGTGATTCCCATTTAACATGGCAAACCAGACAATTCTGAAAGGTCTCTACAAGGTGATGCAATTCAGTCTTCATATGACACACTGAGTAGAGTGGCCTACAGCTAGAAGAAAAAACACCCAACCTGGGCACAGCCACCAGTCCCAGATAACTGCTATAGCTTCATCATTTCCATACCTGAACACTGAATCACAGAATGTTAGCGATTGGAAGGGATCAATCTCCCTGCCACAGCAGGATCACCCAGATCAAGTCACACAAGAACATGTCCAGGCAGGTTTTAAACGTCTCCAGAGAAGGAGACTCCACAACCTCCCCCGGCAGCCCCTTCCAGGGCTCTGTCACCCTTCCCTGCAGTGAAGAAGTTCTTTCTCATAGTTGTATGGAACCTCCTCTGTTCCAGCTCACACCCATTGCCCCATATCCTATCACTAGATGACACTGAGCAGAGCCTGACTCCATCCTCCTGACACCCACCCTTCGCACATTTATCAACATTAATGGGGTCACCCCTCAGTCTCCTTTTTCCCAAGCTCAAGAGCCCCAGCTCACTCAGCCTTTCCTCAGCAGGGAGATGCTCCACTCCCTTCATCATCTTTGTGGCTCTATGCTGGACTCTCTCCAGCAGCTACATGTCCTTCTGGAAGTGAGTGGCCCAGAACTGGACACAAGATTCCAGATGTGGTCTCACCAGGACAGAGAAAAGGGGGAGGAGAACCTCTCTCCATCTACTAACCACCCCCTTTCTGATCCCGCAGGATGTCGTTCGCCTCCTTGGCCACAAGGGCACATTGCTGGCTCATGGTCATCCTGCTGGCCACCAAGACCCCCAGGCCCCTTTATCCTACGCTGCTCCATCCACTACTGGTAGCCAGAGAAGGGAATACTGCTGCATCCAGCTGAAGATCTACCACACCGAGGGTAAATGACTTGTCCCATTTGAGTAGGATGCCTGGGGGACCCTGACCTGCCCTTTCACAGCCTAGAGCTCACCAAGTTGTCAAGTGTCCAGGCTGTTACCTGGTACGAGGGTTCTGTAAGGTTTAGAAATGGTGCTTGAGCTAGAGATGATGTGCAGGGGGATTGGACTGGATGATCTTTCCAGGCCCCTTCCAATCCCTGATGTTCTGTGACTGAATTCAAGCTGTAGGGAAACAGCCTTCTGCTGCCAACAGGGGTCAAGCAAGGAATGCAGATGACCCGGCGTGGTGTGGAAATGGAACTGTCTGCTGGAGACACCACAGTTTCTGCACAAGGTGATGTGTCCAGCCTGCGCCTGACACCAGTGCCTGGACTTAGTGACAGGCAATTTTCACGGCACAGAGCAAGCTCAGCAGCCTAGGAGCTGAGCTCACGAGGTGTTCGATCCCTCAACAAACTTTTGGGTTGGTTCTGTTTGAGAGAAGAATATTTAATCTGCAACGTAGGAGAGACTGCAAAGGAGGAGGGATGGAAGAAAGTCATAACGCCGACTTCTGAAACTGGAAATTACATTCAAAGCACACGCGAACAAGAGCTCAATTTCAATAGCACCTGCAGGTTTTATCGGCACTTGCAAAGCTCCATCTGAGGTTTCCTCTGACAAGTTGCTTAGTATAATAAAAACAACCCACCAATATCCCTCAACACAGAGCAGTGTCAATATTGACACTCCTCGTTAAAGCCTTGATATTTGTTCTCTTGGTACTCACGCCGCGCTTTGTTAAGGCAGATTAAGCAGTTTTTGCTAAATACTGGTTAAACCGGCAGGAAACGGGGAGCACTGGTTTGTGTGGAGGGAGGGTGAGCTGCTCTTTCTTTTTAAAGGAATAAGTAAATACCTCAACGTCACTGTAATGCTGCACATGGCTTCCAGCTGATACCATCACCATCACCTTCTGGTCCACTCCCTGAAATACAGGCTGGAACATCGTTTCCATCATCGCAAACCAAATCCCTCGCTGGAGATTTGCTCTCTCCACCCCCCCAACCCATCGCCCAGAAAGCAGAAAGGTTTAATGAACCATTTGCCTGGGAAACAGCCCCAAAATCTAATCCTGGCTCAGCCACTTCTGTCTGTAACCTCGAGCAATATCGCGGAGCCTCTGTTTTCTCCACCTGCAACCAGGGCCAATGCGATGCGCAAAGCTGCACGGAGAGTTGAGGTCTCCACTGTGCTTTGGAAAGGGAATGTTAAAAAGATGTGCAGCAGGAGCTGCATCAGCTCTGGGACCAACAAACCGAGGCTGCTAAATCCTGTGCTCAGCCCAGGCTCCCTTCCCCCAAGACAGTTGTCTTTGCTGGAACAAGCTGCAGCTGAAGACTAAGATCTGCTTGCAAACACGCAAACCCAACTCTGCAAACAGCGACCGCGCCAGGAAAAAGGCCTTTTGCAGTTCTTCCCCCACTGTCAAAGTTGAGATGAGTTGAATAGAAGTGTGTGTAGAGCCTTGGATGACTCAATGTGTGTCAGCTTTCCTCAAGCCAGCTCCTCAGGATAAGGATGCTTGCAAGCATCAAGGAGACGCTTGAAAACCCCGCATGTTTGCTACCTGCTTTCAGATCTCATGAAGCTGTTTGGTGAGGATCCTCATCCCGCTGGGTGCTCAGGACTGCAGGAAACCCTTCTGTTTGTGCCCAAGACAGTCTCAGCAGGAAGGGGCAGGACTCCAGGGCTGGGTGTTAATTTACCTGCTGCTTCAGCTCGTCAAGAAGCACTCACACCTTGCTCTGCAATGGATCATGCAGAGACCAACATTTGTAGCTAACTGCCTTATCGGCACTCACAGCACTAAAACCCTTAATTGGATGGAGGGAGGGGGAATGGAAACAGGAGTTTGTCCCTTTGAAGGAGAACTTGTGCTGGTGGTGACTAAGAGAAGGCTATCGGAGCTCTGCTCCTGCCTCAAGAGAAGTGTGTCCAGCAGACCAAGAGAGATGATCCTGGCCCTCTACTTCACTCTGGTGAGACCTCACCTGCAGTGCTGTGTCTGGTTCTGGAGCCCCCAACACAAGAAGGATGTAGTGCTGCTGGAGCTGAGTCCAGATGAGGCGACAAAAATGCTCGGAGTGCTGGAGCGCCTCTCTTACAAGGACAGGCTGAGAGAGTTGGGGTTCTTCAGCCTGACAAGGAGAAGACTCAAGGGGAACCTTACAGCCACCTTGCAACCCCTGAAGGGGGCTGAAGCCTTGTCAGAAGGCTGTGGAAGACTGTTCACAAGGTAGGGAATGACAGGACAAGGGGTCATGGTTTTAAGCTGAAAAAGGGCGGGTTTAGGTTAGACATCAGGAAAAAGTTCTTGAATCTGAGAGTGAGGTATCCCTGGAACAGGCTGCCTAGAGAGGTGGTGGAAGCCCCATCCCTGGAGCCATTCAAGGTCAGGCTGGATGGGGCTCTGGGCAACCTGGTGAGTGCTGGCCCTGCTTGTTGTAGGGAGGCTGGACTGGATGCCCTTTGGAGGTCCCTTCCAACCCAAAACATTCTAGGTTTCTATGAGTACTCTGGATACATGGAAGGAATTAATGGATCACCCCATGTGGACCCTCAGGGTGTTTCAGACAACCCCAGCTCCCCTGTTGCTGTTACCCAGACTTCACACTGTAGGTCTGTAACAGAAGATGAATCACCCTCCCTCTCCCAAAACACCCAATGCTGCTTCGATTCCCTGGGATGTACAGACAGATGAGGGAGAGCAGGAGGAAAAGGGCTGTAGAAGGGTTAACCCTCACCCTGGGTTGGGGGGCTCCCCTCCACTCAGAGCTGCAGCAGGGAGGAATCTTCCTGCACAGAGAGTAACAGCGATGGGAAGATGAAAAACACCCAAGGAAGGTGCACACGGATGATGGGGTGGGTTTGCACTGTTTGGGACAAGTTTAGAGCAGTTCTACAGCATTTGGGATGGTTTTGCACCAATTGAGGCAGTTTTGCACCATTTGAAGTCTCTCACAGGAGCCTGTAACCCCTAAAAATGCCTCTGAATCACAGAACATTAGGGATTGGAAGGGACCTCGAAAGATCATCCAGTCCAATCCCCCTGCCACAGCAGGACCCCCTAGATCAAGTCACACAGGAACATGGCCAGGCTGTTTTAAATGTCTCCAGGAAAGGAAACTCCACAGCCTCCCTGGGCAGCCCCTTCCTGTGCTCTGTCAGCCTTGCTGGGAAGAAGTTCCATCTCATATTGATGTAGAACCTCCTGTGTTCCATCCAGCTCACACCCATTGCCCCATGTCCTATCATTAGATGACACTGATAACAGCCTAGCTCTTGTATCAGGCTTGGAGCTCCAAGCCTGATACTGGGGTCTGGACTGTATCTGCAGCCCCTTCCCAGAAACTTGTGGTTAGGCACAGGGCTGCCCAGCAGCTGTGGGACCCCAGAGCTGCCAACCCCACCCTCCCTATGAGAAAAGGGAAAATGACTTGGTTTGGTTTATCCCTAAACATTTTGGGGTCCTCACTTATTTGCTTTAATCAGTTCCCACTCGACTGGATGATCAGAAATATCAGCAGAGCTGTTCAATCTGCGATTTACAGAGCTGTAACTAACAAGTTTTAAAATCCAGAGGCTTTGACTTATGGGCATGACCAAGAGCCGCTATTTTAGTGTTAATTAATATGGAATAAAGAATCACAGAATCCCAGATTGGGTTGGGAGGGAGCTCAGAGCTCCCCCAGTGCCAACTCCCTGCCATGGGCAGTGACACCTCTCATCAGACCAGGCTGCCCACAGCCCCATCCAACCTGGCCTTGGACACTGCCAGGGATGGAGCAGGCACAACCTCCCTGGGCAACCTCCTCCAGGGCCTCAGCACCCTCATAGGGAAGGATTTCTGCCTCAGATCTCATCTCAGTGTCCCCTCTTCTAGCCTGAACCCAGCCCCCTTGTCCTAGCACCAGAGTCCCTCAGAAAAAAAATCCCTGTCCAGCTTTCCTGGAGCCCCTTCAGGTATTGGAGGCTGCTCTTAGGTCCCCCTGGAACCTCCCCTTCTCCAGGCTGAACAGCTCCACGTTTTATCACTGGAAATGTTTGTTCAAAGGGGAAAGCTCTGAGCTGCTCCCACTGTTCCCATGAGGTCCCAAACGCTCAGAGAGTGACGAATGTGGGGAAGACACCAGCTGCTGCCCATCTTCAAACAACAGAAAGCACTTCCGTTGTCCCTGCTTTACAAAATAGACAAAAAAAAGTGCAGAATGTGGTTTTCTGAAGGAGGATTAATGTCTGGTTGTTCAGAAGGACTGAAATCAGGGATCAGTGGTGCCCAGGGTGTGCAGGAGGGCATCCAGCACCATGGCTTGTGAGCATCGGCCATGGCATCATGGCTCGTGGACATCTCGTGCTCATAACCATCAATCATGGTGATGCCACAAGGCAAAGCATTTTCAGCCCCTCTTGGCACAGTCCTCATTGGTTTTGAGCAGTTTAGGGAGGTTTCTGATCCTTTGTCCAGAGCTATGGGTAAGGGTGACGGGAATGTCTCCTGCTCTGCTCAGCTAGAAGCTCCAGCAGTTTGTCACCAGCAGGACAAGGGAGGGGATTCTCCTTCACTATTCTGCTCTTGTGAGACCTCACCTGGAGTGCTGAGTGCAGTTCTGGAGTCACCAACTTAAGGACAGAGAGCTGTTCAAGTGAGTCCAGAGGAGGTCATGAGGATGATCAGAGGTCTGGAGCCCATTTGCAGTGGGAATAGGCTGAAGGACTTGAGGCTCTTCAGCCTGGAGAAGAGAAGGCTCCTGGGGGACCTTAGAGCAGCTCCCAGTAACTGAAGGGGCTCCAGGAAAGCTGGAGAGGGACTTTTTCTGAGGGACTCTGGTGCTAGGACAAGGGGGCTGTGTTCAAGCTAAAAGAAGGAAGATTGAGATGAGATTTGAGGCAGAACTCCCTCTCTGCGAGGGTGCTGAGGCCCTGGAACAGGTTGCCCAGGGAAGTTGTGGCTGCTCCACGTGAGGAAGTGTCCAAGACCAAGCTGGATGGGGCTCTGGGCAGCCTGGTCTGCTGAGAGCTGTTGCTGCCCACGGCAGGGGGTTGGCACTGGGTGAATCTAACCCAACCCACTCTGTGATTCCATGGAAACCTCTGCTCCAAGGAGCGCACACTCCACCCCACACCATAAAACCAAACCAAAACCATTACTTTTTGCAATCCTCCTCTCCACACGGATGCTGCTATTGTGAAGCCCGAAGAAACTGGGGAAAATTGAGAGCGGAGAATGGGATGCAGATGTACAACCCCGGGCTGAGGACACACAGGTATCACACATGCTAAGGTTTCACCCAGCACACGATCCCAAGCCCTGTTTCCTAGAAATCTCCGTACCAGGAATTCACCAGCTCCAAATGGAAAATCTTCACGTCATGGAGACCGACAGGAAGGAAAGGAGGAAGGAGAAGAGGGGAGGGTGAAGAGAAAGGCCCAGGAAGGGGTTTGTAGGGTCTCACCTTGCCACCATGCGATCGCTGCAGAAGGTGTGGAGCTCCAGGGGGTGTCAGGGGAGGTGCCCAAGCAGAGACAGGGTGGGGATTTCACACAAATATCTGTTAAGAAGTGGGGAAAAAAAAAAAACCATTAAAAATTAAATAAATCAAATTAAACCCCTGTTTGTGCTTTATTCTAGAACAGAATTGAAGAAGATATGAGATTGAGGTTTTAAGCCACAGACTATGGGGAAAAAAGGGTGAGGAGACCATGGACAACCCCATCCTGGCTCCCTGTGGCCACAGAATGATGCTTTCAGTCGCTGTTTCCATAAACCAGCCTGTAGCATCTTACTACGGGCTTCAAAATAAATAGAGTTCAGGAAAAAAAAGGGCTGTCAACTGTCCAAGCTTTTTATTGCTGAAAGTCAGGATGAAAATTAACTGGATGGAAAAAAAACACAGGAGCTGGGAGTGCTCTGGGGTTTGTTTTTTAAGACCCACTTCGCACCGAGCGCTTTCACTTTCACGGCCCCAGGACAGCCCTAAAAAGCTTTGGATTGCAACACGGGAGGGACTTTGTGTATAATGCAAAGGTCAGGCTTAAAAACAACAGATGTAAAGGCATGGGGAGGGATGCAGGGCCTTAAATCCCTGGGAGCACCACCCCAAATCCCAGGGAGCATCACCCCAAGTCCCAGGGAGCAAAAACCTCAAATCCCTGGGAGCATCACCCCAAAGTCTCAGGGGCAATATCCCAAGTCCCTGAGAGCACCACCCCAAATCCCAGGCAGCAAAACCCCAAATCCCTGAGAGCACCACTCCAAATCCCAGGGAGAAAAATCCCAAAGCCTGGGGAGCTACACCCTAAATCTCTGGAAGCACCACCCTAAATTCCAGGAAGGAAAACCCCAAATTACTGGGAGCACCACCCCAAATTCCAGGGAGCAAAAGTCCAAAGCTCTGGGAGCATCACCCCAATGCCTGGGAAGCAACATCCCAAATCTCTGGAAGCACCAAAGCCTAGGAGTGTTACTCCAAACCCCTATGAGTATCACCCCAAATTCCAGGGAGCAAAACCCCAAAGCTCTGGGAGCACCACTCCAAATCCTGGGGAGCAAAATCCTAAAGCTCTGGGAGCACCACTCCAAATCCCGCAGAGCAAAACCCTAAATCCCTCAGAGCACCACTCCAAAGCCTGGGCAGCATCACCCAAAATCCCAGGGAGCAAAACCCCAAATCCCAGGAAGCATGACCCCAAATCTCAGCCTGGCAGCTGGGCTCTCTCCACCACCCTACTGAGGTTTTATTTCCCCACAACTATCACGAAAACCATATTTTCCTAATAAAATACCCGCATACTGGGCAAAAAGTTCCCTGCAGCAGGACAGGGAGGAGCAGAGCAGCAGTTCTCCCCAGTGAGGGTGTTTTAGGGTCACTGGCAACTCCAACCTGCACAGCAGAGACCCAGGAGACAGTGTCTAGGTCAGTAATAGATTAAAATCAGGATTTTTTACAAGAGACGACCGCCCTGAGCCCAGCAAGGCAGCACCACCATCCTCAGCACCATCCCAATGCACAAGGATGAGCACAGGGATTGAAGGCTGCTTCTCACACTGGTGCCTCAGCTTGGACTGAAAATTAACGGGGGGTTTCTTCTAAGAGACTGGGCAGCCTTCCTTTGCAATAAACAAGGGAGCCATAAAATTAAAAGGGTCACCAGCTGAATCCCAGACTGGAAGGGACCTCAGAGCTCATCTCCTCCAACCCCCTGCCAGGGGCAGCAACGCCTCTCGGCCAGACTGGGTTGCTCAAGGCTTCATCCAACCTGGCTTTGAGCACCTCCAGGGAAGGGGTAGCCAAAGCCTCTCTGGACAATCAATTCCAAAGTCTCTCCACCCTGGCACTGAAGAACAACTTCCTCAGATCTAGTCTGACCCTCCTCTCCTTCAGTTCCAAACAATTTCCCTTTGTCCTGTGGCTGGGTCCTCTTGGGAAAAGTCCCTCGGCAGCCTTCCTGGAGGCTCTTTTCAGGTCCTGGAAGGTAGCTCTAATTAGGGTCCCCCCGGAGTCGTCTCTTCCCTGGGCTGAACACCCCCAGCTCCCTCCCTCAGCCTGTCCCCAGAGCAGAGGGGCTCCAGCCCTTGGATCACCTCTGTGGCCTCTGGACTGGCTCCTACAGCTCCAGGTCCTTCTGATGCTGGGGGCACCAGCACTGGCTGCAGGATCTGAGGTGGGGTCTCACTAGAGTAGAGTGAAGGGGGAGAATCCCCTCTCTGGCTCTGCTGGCTACACTTGATTCAGCCCAGGACAGGGTTGGTTCTGGGCTGGAGGAGCTCACTGTTGAGCTCTTCATCAACCAGCACCCCCAAGTCTTTCTCTTCGGGGCCACTCTCAACCCAGCCTGTAACTGGCCTGACCCAGAGGCAGGAACCTGCCCTTGGACTTGTTGTCCCTCTGCAGCTGCAGACTCACACGGACGGTTTGAATTCCTGGAATGCAGGCTGTGAGGGCAGCAACATCCCAGAGGAGCAGGCACAGCATCTGCTCTTCAAACCAACCAACAGACCACGAACAGAGCTGCTGTAACTGCCCAGAACCCTAACGAACCTGCCAAACCACCGGGGACCAACGAGAACTCACTGGCCTCCCCCAATTGCTGCCCCAGGGTTAACCCACAGAGACCCCAGAACCCACTGAGCATCCCAATGCCTCCCATGGGGACACCCCAGAGAGGTTCACAGCCACCCATCACCTCCCCAGGACCAGAAGGGACCGGTGAACAGCAGAACGGCAGCACAGGTAGAGTTTTAAACAATTAAGAGACTAACTAAGGGAGAAAAGGGGAAACCCTGCCCAAGGTGAGCTGAAACCCCAACATGTGCCCATTGCTCTCACTTCATGGTTTCTCCTGGCTGAGGATTTGAAGCTTCTGCAGGGGTTTTACTTCAGACCCCAGTCCGAACGGGTTGATTTCTTCTCATTTTCCAAGCGGCTGCCCTCGAGTTTCAGCTGCAGCCAAAGGAACCAGCGCGCGGGGCAGCCAAAATAAATATTGCGAGGGAAAAGCAGAGCTGGGTTGAACCCATCTACATCCCCTGAAGCGGGGCCAGAGCCACCATCGCCACTGTCACAAAGGTGGGGGTGTCCCCTTATCCCCCCCTCTCCCAGTTTACAACATAAACCCATTAAAAATACTCTTCCTCCAAGTGTTTGCTCACTGGTTTTTCCAGGTTGCTTCAAAATAAGGAATCACAGGGATAAATGTGCTCCTTTGGGTTTGGATGTTTCTTGGGTCCACCCCATCATTAAAATAAAAAGTTGTGGGGTTTTTTTTTCCCCTTCTTTTATTCCAGCAGACAACGGGGAAAGGAAAAGCCATAAACGTTTATGGGTTCAAGGCACCAGGGATGAGATGTGGGAAGAGGGTTTTTACACACCAGTGCTGCTCTGCAGCTCCCAAAACGTGGCCCCAATGGGGATTTCAGCTGCTCACCCCACAAAAATCCTGACCAGCCGCTGCCACAAGCGGCACATCCCAAAAATAATGGAAAAACCAGGGATGCTGGAGCTGGCAGTGAAGTCTCTGCCTTTCCATCGGCAGGGAGAGGCTTCATCCTGCAGCCATCCCCTCCTGGGGGCTGACAGAGCCTCAGATTATGGCAGCAAAAATCATTTAAACAATAAATGATAAACTCCCGAAACACAAACAGGGTAGAAACGGCTGCTCCACACCTGCCTGAGCTGCTCAGGAGGCAGCTGAGCACAGCATCCAAACCCGCTCCAGAGACACAGCAGCGGGGAGCACGATTCCCCACAGCTTTCCTACATTGGGATTATGCAACCAGAGAGGGGGGGAAAAAATCCCCCAAGAACCCAACAATAAGAAATCCAAGCAGGTTATATAAACCCTCTTTAGGAAGTGAGAAAGTACTTGACATCCCGCTGCCCACTCCTGGGGCTCTCACTGGGGGAAGTGAACAGGTTTGTTCCATCGGGATCTTCTCCCCTGGTCCAAACAAAGTGGGAGACCGATGCAGCTGGGGGTTTGAGGACACCAGAGGGAAAGATCCCTCCCACTATGAAAGGTGAAGTTCCCCTCCCTGTAGAACACAGTGTCCCCCCCTCCTCGCTGGTGAAGCTCAACCCCGGCAGCTCCACCAACGCGGAGAAAATTCCGTGTGGAGAGACAGCTTGGGGGAAAGGAAAACAAACAGAAACCGGGAACGAACACAAACCGCCTCGTTTGCCAGATCTGCTCCGATTCAGCCTCCTTCTCCAGAACGAACCTGACAATTAAGCTGGGATCGATCTCACGATCTACCCCTTTCCATTTCGGAAAAGCACCGCGTCTCTCGCAAAGGATTCGAAGGGTTTCTCCAAAAAAACCCGTTTTCCTGGAGCCACGTGAGCCCCGACCGTCTATAAATGTCCAGTTCTATCGGGCGAGCGGCAATTCTCGGCAGGTTGCGAAACCCCAGCCTGTTCCTGCGCCAGACCCAGGATTTCTTGGAAGGGACCAGGCAGCGCCACGAGCGGCCCTAAGCCACGGGAAGGGACCCCCGGGACCACTGGTGCTGGGGGATGCTGCAGCTTTTGGTGCCGGGGGGTTGCATCCAGAGATGATCCTTGGATTGATTTAATTCAATTTCAGCTCAATCTTGAGAGGGAAATAATTGTAACGAGGCTCCTTTGCTAATTAGTTCTAATCCTGATGTTTATGAAGCCAGAACGTCGCCGGCAGAGGATGATTTCATGTTAATCCCTCGTCATCCCGCTCTCCTTACTGCTGACTTTCCTACCCTTTTACTCTTTTTCCACTCACTGACTCAAAAATCCTTAATTCAACCCCAATTCCCGATCAGAAACAGGTTACCACGAGCAACTCAAACCCTAAAGGGTCAGTGGCCACTTCTTTAGGGCCACCAGCACCCAGCATTAGAAGAAAAACTCGTCTTTCTTATTTCCTTAGGATAAGGCACCAGATCAGGAGCTCTGCAGCTCCCTCAAGGGGCTGGAACAACTTCATAGAAAGATAAAAACCGAGATAAAAGAT
This sequence comes from Phoeniculus purpureus, assembly GCA_028565055.1. Classification (NCBI taxonomy): domain Eukaryota; kingdom Metazoa; phylum Chordata; class Aves; order Bucerotiformes; family Phoeniculidae; genus Phoeniculus; species Phoeniculus purpureus. The sequence continues at coordinate 4,774,315 of JAOXOE010000506.1, forward strand.
AAAAGTAACCATTAAATGGGATAAATGCAGAAATCAAACCCCAAATCACTCTCTAGATCCTTTACAGAGTGTTTTCACCCCCAATCCTGACGCAACACACAGAGCCACAGCAGGACAGACAGTGCTGAAACCTCAACCCTTACAGCAGATCTTCCCCTTCTACAGGTGCTAATTAAAATTCTCCTAATTACAGGACACTGAGTGAAGGATGCAGTTGGCTTTTTCCTCACATTGTCCTTGTTTTCCGGCTCATCCCAGCAGGAAGATGCCCCAGCAGAGCTGGGGAAGGACCTCAGCAGAATTCAGCCACCAAATAATCAATGATTATTCTCTTCTACTTAAAAAAAAAAAAACAACCCCAAAGAGTAAAAATTAATTGCCCAAATCATCGCCCTGGTAGCCACCTCTGCTCCGGGGATCTAAACCTGAGGCCACTGGTCACCACCTCTCCCAGTGAGTTTCAGCAGAATTGAGAACTTCTCCACTAATTCCGCAAAAAGCTGGTTATTTCTCTCCACACCATCAGGGATTTTGTCCGGCACCAGCCCCATCTGCTCCATCACACCAAACCCTCACCTCAAGAAGCCCTTTGCTAGGGTTTTCTCCACCAGCACTCTATCACCTTCAGGTCCATCACACTCTCACCTTCCTCCTCCTTCATCCCATGGGGTGCTGTCAGCACCCACCACACTGCAGGGCTGACATCCAGCATCCCACCAAAGAACTGAGAATCCTGCTGAGGAACCCAACATCTCACCGAGGACCTGAACACCCTGCTCGGGAACCCATATCCCACTGAGGACCCAAGCAATTCACTGAGGAACCCAACACCCCAGCAAAGACTCATGTACCTCATTGTGAAACCAAACATCTCACAGAGGACCCAAGCACCCCCCTGAGGAATCCAACATCTCACCACAAGGACCCAAACACCTCACTGAGGAATCCAACACCCCAAGAGCCCAAGCAACTCACTGAGGAACCCAGCATCCTACCAAAGACCTACGCAACTGACTGAGGAACCAAACACCTCACTGAGAACCTAAGCAACTCACTGAGGAACCCACTATCTCACCAAGGACCCAAGCACCCCACTGAGGGATCCAATATCCCACCAAGGATCCCCCGCTGAGGATCCCAACATCTCACCAAGGACCCAAGCACCCCACTGCGGAATCCAAGACCCCAAGCAACTCACTGAGAAACCAGCATCCCACCAGGGACCCTAACATATACACCCAGGGACCCCATTTGGGCTGCAGAGCTCTCAGACCCACTAGTACCAGGCTGCATGCAAAACTTAAGCATCTCCAAGTCACAGTGTCACCACTCAACTCAAATCCACCTCAGCCCCCGGCAAACAGCCTCTACAAACCAGTGAAATGCTTCTGCTGGAGGGACTGGTTGATGTTTTGCCCCCTACCAAGGGGCAAAGGAGACAGCAGGGCCATCCCTTCCTCACGTTTTAAAAACAGGGAGCAATTTGAGTTTCACAACTTTAACCTCCAATCCCAGTTTCCAGGCTGGATTTGATGCCTGTCATGGGATCACCATCATCGTTTAAACAAGGACAATGCCCCAGAAACATCCCAGATACCCCACACCGACTCCACTTTTAAAACCCTGAAGCATCAACTCCAGGATTTTTATTTTAGGGTTTTGGGGTTTTTTTTCCCCTTCTTAATGTGGTTTTTTTTTTTCCACCGGCAGCAGCACAGACCCATTTGCTCACCCCTGTGAGGCCAGCAACAGCCCCAGAGCCTTGGCTGGAAGCCACGGGCCGAGGACACGCCGATGACTGACGTATCCCCCACAAGCTCTTAACGCATAAAATACTCCGTCCCGATAGTGGGTGGTTCACCCCAAGGTGTGTTCTGCAAACTGGGGGCTTTCAAAGGGAGTTTTGGTTCCAGAGAGGAGGGGAAAAAGAGCAGGAGCTTCTTGAACAAAATAGAAACCCCAATAAAGCCCCCTCAGGTTTCACCTTGTGTGATCCCCTACAAGCGCTCACAGCGAAACCTCGTGTCTGCTCACACACCCCAAGGGAGACTGTGGGTGGCATCGAGGGGATGGTACCCCGGGCACAGACGGAAAAAAAGAGCCCTCACACCAGGTACCATCTCACCAGCTCACATGGTGGACACAGAGCTTGCCACCATCCCAGTGTAAACCAGTGTCCTTACCCCAGTGCACCCTCATGCCCTCAGCCCAGGGCACCCCAGTGTCCTCACCTCAATGTACCCTGATGTCCTCAGCCCAGGGCACCCCAGTGCCCCCATCCCTATGTAACCTTGTGTCCTCACCCCAGTGTACCCCAATGTCCTCAGCCCAGTGCTCCTATCCCCAGGTAACCCTGCGTCCTCACCCCAGTGTGACCCAGTGTCTTCACTCCAGTGCACCCCAGTGCCCCCAGCAATGCTCAGGCACCTCTGTACAACCCCACTGCCCTGCACTAGGTGGGGTGTCTATGGGGTGGGAGCCCCATCCCATCCTCACCCTACAGCTGACGAGGGGAGAAAACACCATCCCCTTCCCCACACGGGACCGCACAGCCCCCCACAGAGCCCCAGGCTGGGTCCATCAGCCCCACACAAGCCCCTCCCTAGCCCCTGTGGCATTTCTCCC
>JAOXOE010000506.1:4786731-4798051 GCA_028565055.1 Phoeniculus purpureus
GCCACAGCAGGATCCCCTAGATCCAGTCACACAGGAACATGGCCAGGTGGGTTTGAAACATCTCCAGAGAAGGAGATTCCACAACCCCCCCAGGCAGCCCCTTCCAGTGCTCCATCACTGTCACTGTGAAGAAGTTCCTTTTCATATCCTAGACAACTGACTGACCTCAGATAGGTGGGAATCTCCACAAGCCCCATGTATTCTGATGCTGATGTATGGGAAGGAGATGGAGGTACCCTCGTCCGGGCACTTTCAGGGCCACCACAAGTATTTAGACAGATTTATTGCTGGAAATGCACTGTGAAGCCAAGAGAAGAGAAGGAAGAGTTTATTGCAGCCTTTCAATGTTTAAAGGAGACTTTCAAGAAAGACAGAAGAGGCTTTTTACCAAGACATGTAGTGACAGGCCACAGAGCTTGTCAGAAGAGAAGGGGTAGGATTAGATTTGATACAAGGAAGAACATTTTTATGATGAGGGTACTGGAAATAGGCTGCCCAAGGAAGTTGTGGATGCTGCATCACTGTGTACAGGGCCAGGCTGGATGTGCCTTAGAGCATCCTGGTCTAGCATGGCCCCATGGCAGGGCAGTTGGAACTGGATGATCTCTGAGGTCCCTTCCAATCCAAACCATCCTGCGGCTGTGTAATGAAGACAATGGGGTTCAGAGGAAAGAAAAACACAACAGTGAATGTTTGTCAGGGTGGTGGTTGAGTTACCATCCCCAGATGTGTTTAGCAGTCACTTAGATGTAGCGTTGGGGGATCTGGTTTAGGGGTGACCTTGTACAGTAGGGTTGATGGTTGGACTCAGTGATCCCAAGGGTCTTTTCCAACCTGAATGGTTCTGCGATTCTGTGAGTGTTTCTGGTATCAGACAGTAGGTCAGACCCAGACAGGGCAAACCTTTTCAAGATGTGAAGATGCCATACATTTCTTTCTCTTCTTTCTCCTCTACTTTTCAAGCACCCAAGGAGCAATTCACCCTCATTTAAACCACATTGCAAAAAATCTTTCAAAAGCTCCTTACATAACCTGCACCATGATCATTTTAGGCTGCAGTCAAACCCTTTCCTTTCTCATCAAAAGAGACTCTTTTGTTCTGTCCCAGTCTGGCCATTGCCCAGTTCCTGTACTAAATGTCTTCAAATTAACCAGCATCACTTAAAACTATTTCAAAGGTTGCAAAACCCAAGCAGCTACTGGCAAACCAAACACAGCGTATAACTGACTGATTCTTGATTTTCATTTGAGTCTCCAGAGAATCTGCATGGCTTTTCATGTTGGGATTTGAAGAACCCAATCCCTTTCAACAACTGCCCACATCCAGAAGTGCCATCTGGAGCCAACAGCTGTTGGGAGAAGGACACGAGCTTCAACTCCACCCTGCTAGAGCCCATCCCCACTCCCCTTTGGATCAGTGCTTGCAACCACTTCCCAACGGGCAGAGATTTTGCACTCGGTTTTCATCTGTTCAATGGTATTTTCCATCTCAACAAGTTTTAAGTGTTTCATGTGGCAAGGATGCCCCTGCCATTTAAAGAGCGAGCCATGCAGCAGTAATTATTCATTAACAACACATCATCGGTGACCTTTCCAGTGAAGCAGAGGAAGCCACAGTGCCTGTCCAGCTGTACTCTAGACGATGATGTGGGCCAAGAGTTCTGAGGGGAGCCAAGATTTTCATGCAGGGTAGCCAGCCTAAGCTCCCCTGAAAAGGAGTCTGGTCGTGTTTAAAGTGTCTCTAAGCACCCACAAGCCACTGTGCCACGAGAAAAGTCATCCTAGGGCTCAGTCCAACCTGGTGTCTCACAACCACCTTTGCTCCCAGCGGAGCAAGGAATTAACATACTGTCTCCCTTGCCACCAAGGGTGCACTTCTAGCACGGGATAACTAAGGGGGATTGGACCTCTGACTGCGAAATCTGAGCAGTAAGGGGGTTTCTACTGAAAAAAGTATTTTCTATGGATTTTTTTCAGTTTTGATACTGAAAAGCAGTTTTATGGCTTGAAAGAGCAACAGCGGAACTACAAGCCTTGCAGAAAGAAGGCTACAAGGAGGATGCAGCAAGGCTGGTGCTGGTGTCTTCTCCCAATTTACTAATGATAGGATGGGGGCAAATGGCCTCAAGTTGCATCAGGGGAGGTTTAGATTGGATCTTAGGAGGAATGTTCTTCACTGAGAGAGTGGTTGGGCACTGGACCAGGCTGCCCAGGGAGGTGGTGGAGTCCCCATCCCTGGAGAGGTTTAAAAATAGAATAGCTGGAGCACTTGAGGCCATGGTCTAGGGGTTAGGGAGCTGTTGGGGTGAGGGCTGGACTTTGATGCTAGAGGTCCTCTCCAGCCATCATGATTTTATGATTCTAAGAGCCTGAGTCCCTTGCTTACAGCAGACTTTTCTAGGGACTCCCGGTTGGTCATGCCAATACAAACCACACATCCCTAGCAGAGCAGAAGACACAGCTCCTGTCCCTGTGCCACTGGTTCCTCAGAAGGAGATAATTAAACTCCTTCATTCTTGGAAGAGGACTAGTCCCATCTTTAGGTTGCCGTTTCGGGCATACGTGGATGCCTGTAGGAAGCAGAGCATCACACACGCAAGTGAGAAGCAGAGCCAAGACACACACACACACAGGTCCAGGCACCAGAATGGTTTGCGAAGTAGAAGTAACGCGCGTCGCCTCACGCACGATTACGTTTTCAAGAGCAAAAAGTGTTAGGAAATTTTTCTGAGGACAACCAGCAACATTTTGCGAGGATCGCTGACTCAAGCCCTTGATCTGGCTGTTTAGCTGATGATTGGAACACAGCCCTGGCTGTGCTTATTCTTTAGACAAAGTCCAGCTAAAAAATGCATCCAGGCTTAAATAATCTGTGTAACAATGACCTCAAAACCCCAAATACAACATTGCATCGCACGTGGGTTTCCCGACAGGATAAAGCATTGTCAAGGCTGATACCCAACTATCCCCTCCTGAGGCACCAGTGTGGCATTTTCATCTTCAGACCACCATTACTGCTCTTGGAATTAACACACCATCTCATTTCCATTTGCATTTCAATATGGCCCCAAGGGCTTCCCATACATCTGGTCCTCACTGCACTAGTATCTTCCCATAAAGGCTATTGCCAAAGAAAGGCAAAGCAAAGGATTCACCATGTCTTGAGTGACCTCAAGCGCAGACTCTTGGCTGAAACCATCAGTGGAGCCTCCCAGATCTTAGCCCGGCCCAGCATCCCAGTTTACTTTGCAGCTCTTCATGCCAGCACTGCTTCACAAACAGCAGCAAATGTCATTATCCCAGTTATCACAGGTGGGGAGAGACGGAGGAGGAGGCACAGCTCCAAGCTCAAGGTTATACATCGGGTCAGGAACGAGCCACAAGGAATATTTGACTCATCAATGTCAGAAGATCCCAAACTTTCCATGTTGCCTAAACAACAAAAGCTTGATCCAAGACACTGTAACGGGTCTGCTGAGCACAGCTTGGAAACTACAGACCTCACACGCAGGCTTCTGGCTCTGTCACTCTAAGTGCCCCCCCTCTCCCCACCCTGCACAGCCTAACCCAGCAGTGATCTTGCTCCCATCATCATCAATTTCTTCAGTGCTAGAGAAGGACTTCATGTATTTTTAAGACATTAATGCATTTAGTTAGGATTTGTGAGCTATTCCAAGCAGTGAAATGCTGTTTTTTTCCAAATCGAGATGTAATGTTGTTCACATGTTCAGTGTCTCTTGTGCCAATGCCACCCCTGCCCCAGTGCTGGCCCTAAACCCCTCTCAAACCCACCACCCTGGGGCTGAGCACAGGCAGAGATGATAAAGAGCCCTGGACCAGCCCTGCAGCTGATTAACCCTCTCTCCTCCTTGGAGCCATTGGGCTGGACACATCAGTTTTGCTGGTGCCATCCAGGGGACTGGCAGCAGCCACACTGGCCACAGGGAGATGATCCCTCCTGCTCAGTGCAGGGTCTGCCTCCAGCTGCTGGTAAGCAGAGAGCTGCAGACACAAGGATCCTCAGCTCCATTTAAAAATCACCTTAAAACAGGGTGCTGCCTCTCCATCGAGCAGCCAGCACCAGCCTTGCCAAGATGCTTAAGCTTTCAGCCGCTCACTTTCCACGCTGGCTGCGTGAGTGTTTATTCCTACCCAACCACCTGGGTGTCCCAGCCCATCACGAGCCTCCAGCATCGCAGAGCTGCTGCACATATTCTTTACCATGGGTATCTTTAGCAAGGGCTCAGCCCCACGGATCTCTCCGTCTAGAAAATAAAGACTCTTCACGCAGCAAGGACACGTACCAAAGAGCACAGCATGCAGCACAGTGACTCATGCAACTGGCAAAGCATAACAGTGGCTGCATGTGTGCCCGCACGGGGCATTCTGCAGCTCTTCCTATAATTAGTCCTTCAAACGCTAGAGGGGAAAGCGACACATTCAAAGAGGTTCCACTTCCCAATTATTCACATATTTCCAAATCAAATGGTTGTCTGTCAGAGAGCAACACGCCATTGCCCTGGGCTATCAAAATGCAAACTGGAAAGTCTCTCCAGGAGCAGGATTTGCTTTCATTACATTTATATCACCTAATTCATTTTAAGATTATATATAATTAGTCTCTCCCTCCATCTCCCCCCCAACCCAGTTCAATATTTCCTTCCCAAGCAATTTCACATGTGCCAGTGGCGCTTCTGCTAAGGCAACAGGCTCTTTCCTTCCACATAATAGAAGGAATTTTAATTCCTTTCTACAGCATTTTTTCTCTGAATTGCCCTATCTTTCGGCTGCGCGTTAGGACCAAACTGCTGCCACAATATTTGTTTGTCTTTCTTTTCCTAAGCAATCACCTCTCAGGAACTCGTTATCCTTATTTCCATTTTGCCTTCTGACTGCTTAATTTCTCAGGCAACCATCCCTAACATTGTAGAGCCACAAAATCATTCAGGTTGGAAAAGACCCTTGGGATCATCGAGTCCAACCAGCAACCCTACTCTACAAGGTCACCCCTAAACCAGATTCCCCCAACACTTAGCGGCTTCCAAACTCATCCAGAGATGGGAACTCAACCACATAGAATCATAGAATCATTCTGAATTGGATGGGACCTCAAAAGATCATCTAGTCCAAGCCCCCCCGCCACAGCAGGAGCACCTAGACGAAGTCACACAGGAACACATCCATATTGTTTTCTAGAAGTTCTAAGCACCTACAACACAGGCTTTAGGATGAAAGAACCTTCTCCACCGTAAGTCACTACAGAATCACAGAATCAGTCAGGGCTGGAAGGGACCACAGGATCATCCAGTTCTAATCCCCCTGCTAACCACCACCCTGGGCAGCTCATCCCAGGGCCTGACCACTCTTTCCAGGAAGAATTTCTTCCTGGTGGCCAGTCTAACCCTCCCCTGTTGAAGCTCTTCCCTCTGGGTCTGTCACCAATTACCTGTGAGAAGAGACCAGCAGCAACATCTCCACAGTGTCCTTTCACATAGTTGTAGAGAGCACTGAGGTCTCCCTTCAGCCTCCTCTTCCTCAAATTAAACAGCCCCAACTCTTTCAGTCTCCCCTCATCAGATTGATTCTTCAGGCCCTTCACCAGCTTCATTGCCCTCTTCTGCACTTGCTCCAGCACCTTGATGTCTCCCTTGTACCGAGGTGCCCCAAACTGGACCCAGTACCCAAGGTGCAGCCTCACCAGTGCTGAGTACAGGTGGACTTCCTGTACTCACCCAGGGCCACTTCCCATCACCACCCAACTCAACAGACTATGATCATCTACACTGATCCATTTTTGTTTCTAAATCGTGGAATCATGGAACATTTACATTGGAAAAGACCCTTTAAGATCATTGAGCCCAAACATTAACCCCACTGTACAAAGCTCACTGCTAAATCATAGAATGTATTGGGTTGGAAGGGCCATCTAGTCCAATCCCCCTCACAACAAGCAGGGACATCACTCACCAGACCAGATTGCCCAGAGGCCCATCTAACTTGACCTTGAATGTCTCCAGGGATGGAGCCTCCACCACCTCTCTAAGCAGCCTGTTCCAGGGATCCACCACTCTCAGACTCAAGAACTTTTTCCTGATGTCCAGATTAAATCTACCCTTTTCCACCTTAAAACCATCACCCCTCATCCTATCATCCCCTGACCTTGTGAACAGTCTTCCCCTTTCAAGTACTGGGGTATCATGTCCTTGAGGAACACAATCCACACGATTCCAGCAGGTAAACCCCCTGTCAGAGTTAATGCAGGAGACAACCTAAGCACCCTGATCCCTTTGCCATCAGCACACTGTGACAGCATTGCTCCTAGCCAGGAGGCTACTTTCTTGAACTAGAAAAAAGTGAGTCCTACATCCTCAACGAGATTGTCAGCAAACACCTTTGGGGTTGAAACTAGATGATCTCTGAGGTCCCTTCCAACCTAAGCCGTGCTGTGATCCTATATAAGGAGGCTCCTGAGATGGACAAGTTATTTCTGACCAGCTAGGAGCGCAAAGGGATTGTTTTCATTAATTGTTTATTGTTAAGTTTTCAATAGGGAAGGAGGAGTCTCTTTCCCCACGAGGGAGAGCTGGCGTTTGCTGCTGCTTCCTGCTCTGCTCCAACCTTCTGCTGAGATTTCCCTGAATTTAGAGGGGAAAAAAATCACATTAATCATCAACCATTTTAGCACAGCTGATGTTAGGGCTAAAGGAAAAGCATTCAATCTCTAGTGGAGGTGAAACAGCACAGTATTAGCTACAAGGGATATGCCTGGTGTGTCACTGCCACCATCCCAGCACAAACCACCCAGCAGGTTTTGCCAAGATGAAATGAAGCATTCCCCTAATGTGTCACCCAACTCCTGTAGGTGCCCATGACCCCGGGGCAGCTGGTACTTGGATGGATGCTGTTCAGCACCACAGCTTTGAGCTTTTCTATTTAACTAAGAGAAAAAATACCGTTAACTCTTAACTCTGACAACACACAGCCCTGAATGTGAAACCAAGATGAAGATGGGTTCATTTTGTCACAAAATAAAGCAGGAGAGGGCAGCCTCAAGGAAGAAGCTGGGCTGTGCTAATGTAAGGACTGGAACTAGTGGGTATAAATAGCTGAAGCAGAAAAACATCACAATTCTCCATGAAAAGAAAAGAAGGGAAGAGGAAGGCAAAAGGGAAGGGGAAGGCAAAAGGGAAGGGGAAGGCAAAAGGGAAGGGGAAGGCAAAAGGGAAGGCAAAAGGGAAGGGGAAGGCAAAAGGGAGTATTTAAGTCTTATCAAGGAAAACATGGCACCTTGCAGTGCTTCCAACCAGAGGACTCAGGGGACAGTGATGGCTGGAGGAGCCCCAGGACGACACAAGCCATAAAATCATAGAAAGGTTCGAGTTGGAAGAGACCTTGAAGTTCCAACTGTAACTTCAAGTTCCAACCCCCTGCATGGGAAGGGACACCTCCCACTATACAGGTTGCTCAGAGCTCCATCCAACCTGGTCTTCAACACTTCCAGGGATGGGGCAGCCACAGCTTCTGTGGGCAACCTGTTCCAGTGTCTTGCTACCCTCACATTAAAGAACTTCCTCCTCATCTCCACCATAAATCTCTCCTCTCTCAGTTTAAAAACATTACCCCTTGTCCTCTCACACCCTGTCCTTGTAAAAAGTCCCTCTGCAACTTTCCTGTAGCAGCCTTCCAGTACCTGAAGGGGGCTATGAGGTCCCCCCGGAGCCTTCTCTTCCTCAGGCCAAACAACTCCCCCTCACTCAGCCTGTCTTCATAAGACAGGTTCCACCATGTTTCACCAGTGTCTGTCATCCCTGCACCCTGCCCAGCAGCAACAGCACTGGCTGTGAGGACACCAGCCCCAGGGCCAATTGACCCACCCTGGGACCACTGGCACACCAGCAGTGCAGGCAGGGAGAGGATGGGGAGGCATCTTCTGCCAGCGTGAAGGCATCCTGAACAGACCTCAACCCCTGTGATCTGGCAACTTCTCGCCTTATGCCAAAAGGGTCAGGGAGAAGCATTCCTGGTTCAGTGCAGCTGGACTCGCACACAGAGGTGAGCACCAAGAGAGGAGGGTGGTGATGGAAGGGTGGGTAAGCCCAGCTCAGACATGTTAAAAGGGAAAAATACAGCAACCACTTCTACCCACCACAGGTTCACACTTCTTTTAGCCTAAGAACTTCCCAGAACCAGTCTGAAAACATCTCCTTGCATGACCCTCAGTGCAATCAGCTCCTGCAGAGCTGCCTGCCTGCACTAACAGCTAAGTTAAGCAAGGGCCCAGAAAATGGTGGTTTGCAAGAGATTTTGATCCAGCTTACTTTTAAATCGCCCATCAAGATCAAGAGCACCAGATCCATGGTTTTTCTTCTCCAAATGTTCTTCCCTCTTATTCTCTGACATCGTAGCTGCCTGCACGCCACACTGCAATTTCCCATTAAGTCCAGCAGTTTATTTCCAGCTTTACTTGAGACGCTGGGGTTTTTTGCAAGCTGCTCACCCTCGACTGGGAAGCAAATGTGTTGTCATCCCTCCTTCCTGGCTGATCCTCAGGTATGACTGACGTATCAGCTGCAAAGGATTTTCCACATCATGGGTTCCCTCTTAAAATCGCAGCAGATGATTGCTGCCTGCAGTCGGTTTGCAGCTTGTGCGCACAAGGAGCTGCCAGCAGAGCCGCTCAGGCTCCCGTTCCTCCTGAATACCCGCAGGCGAGCCTTGTTTATCCTGGAATAAAAATGGTTTGTTTCAATGGAAGTCTCGTGGATGTACTGCAATGACGAGGTACAGATTGAAAACAAACCTCCGCTCCGGATTAGGAGCATCCACACACGAGCAGCCGTTCAGGAGCAGCTATTCCCCATTACGTTCACACTGTGTTTTCATTTCAGTAGTGTATCTGGCCACGTCTTTAGTAGCCACTTCTTAAAAAGCTGGAGTGCTCAACAGCTGGGAAGCTGCTGAGTTCCTGCAAATAGCTTCTGTATTCAGGCATTAGTAACACTTTAAACCGGGTAGGCAAACACAGGGTATGTTGAGCGAGAGCATTACAACAGCGGTCCAAAGGACTCTTCCCAATGCAGCATCCAAGGAGCTGCTGGCAGCAGCGCGAGGCAGGTTTGTGCCACTGGAGAAAAGGCTCACGTGGACGCGATGGCGCTGGTGAAGGACAGAGCAGCCCAACTTCCCTGCTGAGGCTCAAAGTCACTGCAGGACTCGAAGAGCACAGCGCTCCGGCGAGGACATCTTCCCCACCACACTCAGTGTTTCGGTGCCAAGATTTGCTGGCTGCATCCAGCTTCCCACAAATTCCTGTCTCATCCTTTTCTGCAGGGTGTCCTCTTGCTCATCAGGTAGGTTTGCAAACCACAGATTCACTGCCCAGTGTTGAAAGTCCCACTCACAGCTCCAGGGGATGCCCTCTGTGCCCTCCTGGCACTCACCCAGGACAATGCCAAAGGCGCTTGGGGATGGCAGATCATCACTGTAAAGGCAAGATGTACCGAGAGCTGCTGCTGAACACAAGTTAAAAGTCTTCAGGAACCCCGACTATCCGCTCTCCACAAAATCTTTGCTTCAAAAAGCAGCAGACAGAAAGATCAAAGCACATGTGGAAGTCCCCACTGACATGAGCAACCCCACGAGGGGCTTCCAAATGCCTCAGCAGGTATTTCCCCTGGCTTCTGGAAGTAGGGCTGAGTCAATACCACGTGCTTTTGGGAAATCCCACCTTGCAAACTGTCTGCCTTGGGGCAAGAACAGAGCAGCCACAGCAGCACTGCTAAAAAGCAGGAGACTCTTTCTCACGCATTTTAATGCACAGGGAAGCCTGATGAATCTACAAGAAGTTTTCTGGGGGATGACAGGAATCCCAAACTCAGGGCATCTTCAGTAGGAGATGAAGGACTGTCAATCTGATTGTTCAGAGGGCAGTCTGCACCAGCCAGATGTGCCTGTGCCTTCCAGGTATTTTCTCCTGATGCTGTATTCTCTCATCTCACTCTCCTAGGATGGAAGATTTCTATTTCCCCATTCTTATTTGTCTTCTACTCACAGATGAAGGACATATCTTCTCCACAGTTCCTCTTGGAAGCACATAGACTTCTCATGCTGGACCAGGAGAGCTCAAGGAGATGGTTTCCAACTCACACACCACTGTAGATATTAGATTTCATTACAGTCAGATTTCTTGGTCCTATTCCTTCAGCCGAGCTTTCCACTGGAGGCAGCAGCCCCTGCCACATCATGGGTATCCCTGCAGGATTTGGAACCGATATCCCCAGTATCATTTTGCTCCTCAGCCGACCGTTTCCAGCTCTACTCACTGCTCAGCAATTTTAGAGGCTTAAGCAGACTCTTATCTTGGAACGGACTTCAAGCTTGAAGAGCACCCAGTAGAAAAAAGGCTGCAGGTATCAGAAGATAAAGTTCCTGTGTCCTTAGAAGGTTAAATTAGTGCCTCACAGTCATCTTCAATAACCTCCATGCTTACAAAATCTCAAGCCCATCACACTAAGCTTCTGCTAGATGACTCCTTTTGTCATCCGGCTGCTCCCCTGAATGGTCAACCTTTGGCTGGGTGTATCACACAGCATCTTCCAGCCACACAAAAGCATCATAAATCCTGTTGAAGATAGCATCTCTTCAACTCTGTTTGGCCAGGGCATGGAGTAAGTTTGTCTGGCTGCAGTTCAACCCTGGTCCTTGTCAGAACAAAGTGACAAATACACATCCTGCCCTCCAAAAATGAGACCTCCTGAAGAGTAAAGCTCATGGCCCAGGTATAAACTTGCTTGCCTTAACCATCAAGTGTTTCTCCCAGCTGGCCTTACAAAAGATCTTGGTTAATCCAACCTCATCATAAGTGGGTATTTTTGATAATGAATCAGGTGCAAATCAGTAATTTCCTCCAGATGAGGCTGAATTAGAAGAGGGCTGCAGCCAATGCAGCTCCAGTGGAGTAAACCAGTATTTCTTCCCAGTATATCCCCTTCTAGGGAAGAGGGACACTGTGTGACCATATTTCCACATGGGCATTTAGAGTAAAGATTGTTCCTTGCCCATTACAAGAGGACAAACAGACTAGAACCTGCTTCTTTGCAGCAAGCATTGACACAAGCTGGAACCCCCATGCAGAGCCCTGAGCCCAGCTCTGCCCTATTCCCTGAGTAAACTGTGTCCCCAGAGAGACCCAGCTCCCTCAGCCTTTCCTCAGCAGGCAGATGCTCCACTCCCTTCATCATCTCTGTGGCTCTGCACTGGACTCTCTCAAGCAGCTCTGTGTCCTTCTGGAACTGAGGGGCCCAGAACTGGACACAAGATT
>JAOXOE010000506.1:4816242-4839150 GCA_028565055.1 Phoeniculus purpureus
AGCACCAACATCTCTACAGTGTCCTTTCAGATAGTTGTAGAGAGCGATGAGGTCTCCCCTTAGCCTCCTCTTCCTCCAACGAAACAGCCCAAACTCTCTCCGTGTCTCCTCATAAGGTTTATTCTCCAGGCTCTTCACCTCGATCATAGAATCATTTAGGACTTTTCCAACCTTTGAGATCAAGCCCAATCATTAACCTAACCGACCTAAGCCCACTCATTTGCCTTCCAAATCATATTGTATTCCAGTGGAGAGAGGGTGCTGCCCATGGCCAGCTGCCTCTCACACACACCAATGACAACCTTTATCTCAGTGTGACCACTTGGCACTAAAGTGTCCCCAAATCCATGTCCAGAGAAGAGATGAGAAGGAACTTCTTCATGCTGACGGTGACAGAGCACTGGAATAGGCTGCCCAGGTGGGTTGTGAAGTCTACTTCTCTAGAGATGTTTAAAAACCCACCTGGCCATGTTCCTGTGTGACTTGATCTAGGGGATCCTGCTCTGGCAGGGGGATTGGACTGGATGATCTCTCAAGGTCTCTTCCAATCCCTAACGTTCTGTGATTGTGTGATTCATGGACACCACTTTGCCTTCCCCCAGAAAAGTGACTGGAACCGAGATTTCCATAAACAACAGCAGGTTTTCATCCCTTCCTCTCTGCTGTGACCTCCCTGGGGTCAGCACATTCATCTTACGGAAGACATCTGACCTTTGTTGGAGAAGTGGCACGAACTGGCAAGGGCACGTCTCGCACAAGCACCAGACATCAGGGCAATTAAACACTTGCCATAAATTGGAGAGTTACAAAGGAAAACCACGTCACACCTCAGTAAGGGTGTAAAACAGAGGAGTGACACCATGGGTCAGCAAACAGCAGCAACCCCTGAACTCACTCTCCCCTCCTCTCCTTCACCTCTATCTGAAAGCACTTTTGATTTTGCCGAGACAGGTGTTTCAGCTACAGCTTGAAAACTAATTAAATCATATCTGCAGCTTGAAACCTAATTAATCCTTTATTCCCTGCTATAATAGATAATTACAATGCATGATAGGAAACGACTTGTCAGGTTTTCTGTTTAAAATGCTCACACTTTGTGGAAAATAAAACTGAGGAAATGCTTACGGAGCCTTCCCGTCCTCCTGCTGAAAGGGGGGGGGATCTTTAGGTGCAGCACAAACGAAAACCAGGGTCGCTGAAAATAGCTTTTAGGATGAAAAACAATGGTAGGTCAGATTTCTTGGGTCATCCTTATTGGTTTGAGTGGATAGTCAAGGTTCTGCTAGGGTCCAGCCCACATGAAAACAAACAGTTAAGATATTTGCAATTAAAATAATGAGTAAGGCAGGAATCAACATGAGATGGGAAATGGAGCTGTTCCTTGCTTCTTTCTCCAACACCTTTTCCTCGTAGGGTCACTCAAAGTCAACACTCCAGTGCCACCAGGGAGGTGGGCAAAGACCCATCAACAAAGGCACCCTAGAACCCACTTCTGTCTCCACATAGAACTTCCTTCCTAATGCTCTGGATCTTCACTCCCACGGTCATGCAAAGAGTTTCCATAACTCCTTTGCAACTACATTAAGTTTCCAGTCTTGGGGAAAAAAATAAGTCCACAAGCTGAAGCATTCAAGGGATCAGGAATTTTAAGGTACTGATGTGCAGACTCTCAAGGATCCCAAGACTGCTTGTGAAGGGTGTAGGCAAGTGGTAAATAAAAGCAACTCTATTGCCAATACTATGAGAATGTGCTCCCCAAGATCTGTAAATCCTAGTAACTATGTGGAAAGGTCTGCAAAACCATGGGAGATGAGTCTCAGAACAAAATCAAGCAAAGAGATGAGTTAACTTGATTTGGTAAGTAAGTTGAGCTAACTTGATTTGGACTCAACAGAAAGCAGCCTACACCAGAAAGGCCCTGGATGACCATTTTCTCTCAGTCCTTCTGCACTCACTTCAGCCTTCTCCTCCACCTGGTTGCCATTCTGCAAACTTCATGACCTTGATGCACATTGTCATGTAACTCCCATTTGTGGGAAGCCAGGACAAAACTAAGGGCACTTGATCCTGCTCCTTGCCTCTTTTGTTCTACACATTCAGTTCAGGGTTTGATTCCTCTTTTAGGTACAGATAGCTCCAGCATTTGTTCTAGAGCACCCAAAGGTGAGAGGCACTTCCAAAACCACCTTTCTCTCTGATGAGTACAAATGGGGTCCAGCTCCAAACTGCCTCCACCTCCTCAAATCCTTTGCAGAAGCACTGGAAAATGACTGCTGCCATGTAAAAGAATCAAAAGTACAGTGCAGGTTGTTTCTTACCAAGGAAACACTTTGCTGTTCAGGAAAATCTCGAGAACTGGCCGCAGGGAGAACTACCCAAGCAATTAGAGCCATAATATATTCAGCATGGTCTGGTGCTTATTGTGTAGTCCTCTAGCAAGATCTCCTTGGGAGCAACTGCCCAGAGATGGATTGAGGCTCTGTATCATCTGTTAATGAGGTCAATTACAAACTGTGTTACCAGCAGGGGGACTAAAGGGTGCGAAACCAACTCAGAAGGGCCTGCGATCCTCTGCCCAAACAGTCATAGAAGGTATTGTGTTGGAAGGAACCTCCAAAAGTCACCTAGTCCAAATTGCCTGCAACAAGCAGGGACATCACTCACTAGACCAGATTGCCCAGAGCCCCATACAGCCTGACCTTGAATGGCTCCAGTGATGGAGCCTCCATCACCTCTCTAGGCAGCCTGTTCCAGGGATCCACCACCCTCAGATGCAAGAACATTTTCCTCCTGTACAACCTAAATCTACCCTTTTCCAGCTTAAAACCATGACCCCTTGTCCTGTCTTCCCTGTCCTTACGAACAGTCTGGGGAAGGGGCCTTCTGAGAGGCCCCTTTCAGGGACTGGAAGGTCTCTATAAGGTCCCCCTGCAAACTTCTCCAGGCTAAACAATCCCAACTGTTCCAGCCTCTCTTCATAAGAGCTCCAGCATGGTTTTCCTCTTTCCCCAATGGGAATGACCAAACATCCCACATCCAACAGCAGTTTTAGACCACATCTCATCCCAGCAGGAAGCACCCACCACTTCCAACATCTCCAAACAACTCCTCCATCTCCTTTTTCCCTCCTAAAGTAGCATCCAAGCTGCAGCTTTCCAACCCAAACCCATCAATACATCACCCAATTTCCCAACCAACCATCTGTCGCCAACAGGATGAATATGCAAAGAGATTTGAGGAGAGGGAAGCAGAAAGAGGGGGAAATGGGTTTTAAATCAACACAATTAATTGCTTCGGTATTTGTTCACATATTAGATTAGTACGAGGAGGCAATTAAGCATCTTTGACAAGAGGATGCCCCGTGGCAAAGCTTACCCTGCTCCTCCTGACATTTAAAGAGCTTGGGATGGAAGAAAGGAAGGAAATTCCACTACTGCAAACTATTTAGTGGAAAAAGGAAGATAATTCCAAAATCTGGAACTAAATTTTTGCATTGAACACTTTCCTCTGGAAATACAATTCAGGTAACAAATGGAACGTGGATGAATGAAGAATAATTAGGAGAAATTAAACCTTCCTCCTTGTTTTGCCTCTACTGCTTTATTACTCCTGACTTTCAGCCCAACCCAAACTGACACTGTAATAGAAGATGTCTTTTTTCTGAGCCAGCAGTGTGCTCAGGTGGCACAGAAGGTTGATAGCATCCTGGCTTGTATCAGCAATAGCGTGGCCAGCAGAACTAGGGACATTATTCTCCCCCTGTACTGGGCACTCAGGATGCCTCCCTTTGAGTACTGGAGGCAGTTCTGGGCCCCTCACTTCAAGAAAGAGATTGAGGGGCTGAAGCAGGTCCAGAGGAGCAATGAGGCTGCGGAAGGGACTGGAGGGAAAGTCTGATGAGGAGAGGCTGAGGGAGCTGGAGATGTTTAGCCTGGAGGAGACTCAGGGGGACCTTCTCCCTCTCTCCTACTCCCTGAAGGGAGGTTGTAGCAGCTGGGGGTCAGGTTCTTCTCCTAGGCAATTAGTGCTAAGACCAGAGGGCAGGGCCTTGACACTGCACCAGGGGAAGGTTAGGTTGGATGCTGGGAAGCCCTTCCTCATGGAAGAGGAAGACATCAGACACTGTCCAGGACTGTTCAGGGCAGTGGTGGAGTCCCCATCCCTGGAGGTGTTTAAGGACAGACTGGCTGCGGCACTTAGTGCCCTGATGTAAGTGACTGTGGTGATGTTGGGTCATGGACTGGATGATTGCAGAGGTCTTTTCCAGCCTTAATAATTCTGTGATTCTAGCACCAAATAATCTGACAATCCTTAAACTGTAAAACCTATCAAAAAATCTCCCCTCTTCACCTACCACCAACTTCACTTTCATTGCTACTGTCAGCCTTCTCGTGAACTTTTCCACCTCTTCAACAAATACACTCTCTAAACCCACTGACACATAGTTCTGGGGTTGGATATGAAATACAGCTCAGGTTATCTCCTAGTTTAGATCACTCAGGCACAGCTCACCTTCCACTTCAATATTGCCTAATCTCCAGCACAACTCTAAACCTGTTTTTCACCCAAACACTCATTTCCTACTCTTTCCATAATTAAGGTTGCAGTGGAACAGCCTGGCAGCACTTAATGCTGTTTTTATTAATGCTGTAATGACTCCAGTTACAAGATATTGAGCTGTTTTCATGTTTTTGCAAATGAGGCTAAGGGTTCCCCCTGCTGCTGCGGGGTTTCTGGTTCTCCAGATCCATATTCAGCGGAATCTTTTTGGATTCCAGTGCAGCACAGGCATTTCCAAGGAAGGCACAGCCCAAAGGGCTGGGTACACTGAAAGAATTCTTCAAAACTAGTTGTATGATGGCCTCTGTTTTCGTAGAATCATAGAATGGCTGGGGTTGGAAGTGACCTTAAAGATCACCCAGTTCCAACTCCCGTGCAGAGGCAGGGCCACCTTCACTAGAGCAGGTTACTCAGGGTCCCAGCCAACCTGGTCTTCAACACTGCCAGGGATGATGGGGCAGCCACAACTGCCTTGGGCAACCTGTTTCAGCATCTCGGCACCCTCACAGGAAAGAATTTGTTTCTCGTGTCCAACCTCAGTCTGCCCTCTTCAAGTGTGGAAGCCTTTCCCCTTGTCCTAGAAGGAATGGGTTCAAGCTACAACAGTATAGGTTTAGACTTCACATTAGGAAAACTTTTTTCACAGACAGAGTGGTCAGGCACTGGAATGGGCTACCCAGGGAGGTGGTTGAGTCACCATCCCTCAATGTGGTTAAAGATCGTTTGGATGGAATGTTGAGGGATCTGGTTTAGGGATGAATTTGTAAGGCAGGGTAGATGGTTGGACGTGATGATCCATGGGCTCTTTTCCAGCCAGAGTGATTCTGTGATTCTGTCTTCTTGCTACGCAGCCATGTCAAAAGCCCTCCCCCAGTTTTCTTGTAGCCCCCTTCAGAGACTGGAAAGCTGCTAGAAGGTCACCTGGGAGCCTCCTCTTCTCCAGAGTGAACAACCCCACCTTGCTCAGCCTGTCCTCACAGGGAAGGTGCTCCAGCCCTCCGATCATCTGAGTTGCTCTCCTCTGGTGTCCAATGTGCCCAACCTTAAAAGCTCCCAAATTTCTAAGTGAGAACCAGCTCTTTATTCACTGACTATAAAACCTTTTAAAAAGACAACTCTACTTCTCTGCCTCTGAAGGCACCAACAATGTTCACAACACACCAGCCCCAACATCTTGCTGTTATGCTGAGATACTCAGTGGCATCTCTTTAGGTCAGTAGCAGCAGTATTTTCTTTAGGGAAACTCTGAAGTGGTTTCAGGCAACTTACAAGACATATTAAAAATGACACACCATCTGCTTCCCAATGTGATGTTTTGTATTGTGTAACTAAACCAATTTAAGAACTGAAGTCTACTTGACATCTAATTAGTCTGTTTGGTAGCCTGATCACTTGTAGATGTTTTGGAGGGGAAGAAGCACTCTAACAATCTTGATCTTTTTTTAAAATAGAAAACAATTAAAAATAATTAGTCACAGAACTGTTTTTCCCCTTCCTAAATATTTTCTTCTTTTCCCCCATTTAGGAATCAAGGCATATGTTTCTGCCATGCTACCCTCGATTTCTGCTAGAATGTAAATCTAGGCATCCTTTTTTTGGGTACCACAATCATAGAGCTTTAGCAGAGCCCTAGAAGACGCAGAGGAGTATTTCCTGGGTCACAGAATCATGGCTGGAAAGGTCCTCCAAGTTCATCAAGTCCAGCCCTCAGCCCAACAGCTCCCTAAACCCTGGACCATGGCCTCAAGTGCTCTAGTTCTAAACACCTCCAAGGATGGGGACTCCACCATCTCCCTGGGCAGCCTGTTCCAGTGCCCAACCACTCTCTCAGGGAAGAGCTTCTTCCTAAGATCCAATCTAATCCTCCCCTGATGCAATTTGAGGTCATTTCCTCCCATCCTATCATTAGTAATTTGGGAGAAGAGACCAGCACCAGCCTCACTACAACCTCCGTTTAGCTAGCTGTAGAAAGCAAAATCTCCTCTCAGCCTCCTCTTCTCTAGACTAAATAACTCCAGTTCCCTCAGCCACTCTTCACAGGACCTGTTCTCCAGACCTCCCCTCAGCCTTGTTGCCCTTCTCCGGCCCCGCTCCAGCACCTCAATGTCCTTCTGATCCTGTGGTTGCCAAAACTTGTCCTAGCACTCAAGTTGTAGTCTCACAAGTGCAGAGTACAGGGGCAGGATCATCTCTCTACTCCTGCTGGTTACCCTGTTCCTGATCCAGGCCAGGGACGATCACTTCTCTTGTCCTGCTAGCCACACTATTTCTGATGCAGGCCAGGTTGCCACTAACCTTCTTGGCCACCTGGGCACCCTGCTGGGTCTTGTTCAGCCAGCTGTCAACCAACATCCCCAGTTCCTTTTCCAGGAGGCAGCTCTCCAGCCACTCTTCTAACTTGGTCACCAGTATCTGTCAGGAAATGTGTGTTCACCCCATGAGTGATCTATCCTGGCAGGGTAGCACTAAGGGTATAAAGTGTAGTAGATGCAATCCAAACAGAAAGAAACCAACTCACAGCAGAGCATCTGAAGACTCCAGCTTGTGCACTGCCCCAGCCTCCTCACACGCTACACCAACACAAAGAGCAGGACCACAGATAGACACCAACATCCCACCTCTTAAAACAGTGACACAGGGCAAATTCAAATTCAGAAGTACCAGCTGGTATCTGCTCACCATGGATGGGGATGTTCAGATTCACCTCTCCATTTGGAGCACACAGCAAGAGATTGTTAATGAGCATCTCTCACAGGGCCAGCCCGCGTGTTGACGGCACCAAGCAAAACCAATGACCTTTCATACACAAGCAGATGCTGAAGAAGGAAGTGCACACAACATCTCCAGAAGCATTTCTAATGTGTCTCGTCGAAATGGAAGAGGCCTGTTTCCAGCGCTGCAGACTCCTCGCACACACCCACACAGCAAACACAGACACGCACCAGAAGACCAGAGAATCTGATTCCAGCATCAGCCATGAACAATAGTAGGCAGAAGCACAATGCAGTGCTCCACATACCATTCCTCCATGGGGAAAAAAAACAGGAGGGGGGAAAATCAAGTAGTTTTAACCCATAACATTTATGTTACATATATCTGTACCCTGAGGGATCCTTAGCTCCAGAGCTTCCCTCAGGAGCAGCTACCTCCAGCCATGCTAGGAGCTCTCATCCCACCACCTCCAGCAGTCTCTGACCACAACTCTAGACCTACAATGTCTGGAGCTAGTTTGGATAGAGAGGGAGGATAGTAGAGAAGCCTCTGGAGTGACTTAATAGTAGCCTTCCAGTACATGAAGGGGGCCTACAGGAAAGCTGGAGAAGGGCTTTCTACAAGGGCCTGTAGTGACAGGACAAAGGGCAAGGGGGACTGGACTAGATGACCTTTACAGGTCACTTCCAATCCCTAATGTTCTGTGATTCTGTGAAAGAGGGGAGATTCAGATTGGATATTAGAAAGAAATTCCTCACTATGAGAGTGGTGAAGCACTGGAATGGGTTGCCCAAGGAGGTTGTGGATGTCCCATCTCTGGAAGTGTTCAAAGTCAGGTTGGATGGGGCTCTGGGCAACATCATCTGGTGAGAGAGCTGTCACTGACCACAGCAGAGGGTTGGATGGGGCTCTGGGCAACCTGGTCTGGTGAGAGAGAGAGGTGTCAATGACCACAGCAGAGGGGCTGAAACTAGATGATCTTCAAGGTTCCTTCCAGCCTAAACCATTCTATGATTCTAATGTAAGTGAGAGAAGACCACAATTAGGCTGGATGAGGTTGGAGCAGGGGGTTCAGGTTAGGTCACTCCCAGAGGAAGTTGTTCCTGGAACCATCAGAGTTTACAGTTGGCAACCTTTATCAGCTCCCGCAATGGAATAGGCCACTCTTCTGGCCACTCTTGTTCTCCAAGTTTTATTTGCTATTGTTCTGTACTAAGCAACTGCCAGCCCTTATCAGCACCTCCCCATCCTGCTTGTTTTCCTGCTACCTTCCCTTGTATCAGGCTGGTTTTTCAGCCTTGACCGGACAGGCGTCTCGGAAGGTGCGATGAGTTTGACAGCCCGATCTAATTACCGCCTTTCCCAACGCAAGTCAAAAAGCGGAAGAAAGCAAGCAAGAAAAAGACCATTCCAGTGAGTTAAACACGCTGCTACCCAAGAAAAGAGCTGGAAGGAGACAGGGGGAATTTGCTAACTTTCACTCGACGGC
This sequence comes from Phoeniculus purpureus, assembly GCA_028565055.1. NCBI lineage: Eukaryota > Metazoa > Chordata > Aves > Bucerotiformes > Phoeniculidae > Phoeniculus > Phoeniculus purpureus. The sequence goes on from JAOXOE010000506.1 coordinate 4,825,004, forward strand.
GGAGCAGAGCTGCTTTCAATATGCCATATTGACTTACCACTGCTGGAGGCACAATAAAGGCAGGGCTTGGAGTCAATGCGGGCTCCCGCGGCTCTGTGTAAACTCCGCTTAAAATGTATTTCAAGGAACTTGATCTATTGACATGGCAACTGTGAAAACTTGAGTCCATTTGAAATTTAAATAGCATTTCCACTCCTCTCTAAATGCCAGCCGCAGGGTGGGCCCCATGGTCCTTGTGTGGAAAATGCTTTCACTGGAAGACATCTCCCCCAACAGAATGCCTCCAGACACAACTGCTCTCCTCAAAAGCAGCCAGCACAACTGATTGGGACCCCTTTTTGATGCAAATTCATATTATTCTGCTGGGGAACAGCAGGTGTTCAGCCATGCTTTCCTTTAGAAAAATTAGGACCTTGCTTTCTCCCCCTCCTTCTTGCACTTGGCTCCCAGTTAGCTTCAACTGCTCTCACCCTCAGTGCACACTTGGGTGTCTCCTGGGCTGCGAAGGACAAATCAGAGCTATTCAGTGCGGGACAGCGTGCGCTCCAAATCCGTAAATATGACTTGTATCACACACAACAAAAGCCACATGGCAAATGCCCACAGCAGAGCACACTGCGTGGTGAGCGCAAGTCCTCTTTCCCACCGCGAGACTCCTGAGACTCAGCGTGGCATGACTTGAGGTTAAAATAGAAGAGAAACATTTCACAAGCAATTCTGTTTGACTTATGGAGCTGGACTACCTCACCAGCAATCACGGCACAAAAGTAATTTACTCCAACTTCAGGAAAAGGCCAGAAGAAAATACACTTGGTCACTGTTGTGTATCTCGAGGTCACTGTAGTCTCTGTAAAAGCCATGCGAGAGCTGTCTGTCCATGCAGGGAGCACAAACCAGCCCCAGGAGCACAAGCGGTTCTTGCTGTCGGGGAACTGTGTCTCTCAACGAGAATGTCTGCATTTTTGGACAAGGGGCAGCGGGTATCAGCTGGAACATCAATCTGAGAAGGACCTTCTTCCCAGTGAGGGTGACAGAGCACTGGAAGGGGCTGCCCAGAGGGGTTGTGCAGTCTCCTCTGGAGACGTTTAAAACCCACCTGGACATGTTCCTGTGCAACTTGATCTAGGTAATGCTGCTGTGGCAGTGGGATTGGACTGGATGATCTTTCAAGGTCCCTTTCAATCCCTAATGTTCTGTGATTAAAGTAGCACCTAAATGTATGAAATGGGACGGAGCTCTCACTTCAGAAGGAATCATTCCAGCACATACAGAAAGGTTCCTGCCCTTCCTCCCTCTGGGTGCTGCCTCCCCATCATTTGCAACTTAATTTGAAAAGAAACAATGGAAAGGAAGAGCAACAGAGATAAGAACAAAAATCCACAGGACACACAGATAATGTGATTTAACCCAGCACCTGCTAAAAGTCACGGGGTTCTGAAAAGTCCAAACCCCCAGTCTCGTATGGAATTGCATCTCCAGGATTGCCCACATTATCTATCTGAGCAAATCAAAAAGGTCTTTTCTCCTGGCATGTGTGAATACCAACTCTCTGTTGGATCCCTGGAGTCTTAAGGAATAATTTGAAGGAAAAAGAATCATCTTCATGGACTCGTTTAGGGAGCACGTGAAAGAGCAGTTGAGGATGTCCACAGGAGAGCCAGACAAATGGATGATTAAGGCTGGCATGGTTGGAGCGATGTGGCAAAGCACCACATCACCTAAGTGACCGGAGAGAGAGCCGTGAAGAATCTTTAAAGATGAGGGAAAAGAGCTCAAAAAGGATCGTGTGATGCTGGGGATGGAAAAAAACATTGAAGGGAGAAAGGAAAGGCTGGGAGATGTTCACAGAGAATACACTGGGGATGGCTGGAGGGCTGGTAGCTGGAGAGAAGAGGTCAAAGGAATAAACACCACAAGCCTACACACAGGGAAGGAAATAGGATTTGGCCATCACTCTATTCTCTTTAAAATTTAAAACCAAAAAGGATGGATATTTGTGCCTCACGTCTCCTACTCAAGCCTCAACTCAAACCTGCTATTTGCAGCTGAAAGAGTCTATTAGAAAAGTCACATAACCAGCATTTCATCTGACCACGTCGTCCCTTCAGCCCTCTCCAATAATACAAAGGGAGATGGGTGAGCGATAAACTGAAGTAATTTGATTTCAGCTCTTTCACTATCATGAAACTAGTGGGAATATTAGTCTAATTTAAGCCTTAAATTCCTAATTTGAGACTTGTGTATTTAAGCACCATGTAGGATAGACATCTGAATTATAAAACCACAAGACACTCTCAGAAAACTTGCCAGTTTTCATTGCCAGTAATGATCACTGTCTCCATTATGGGCTCCAGTTAGGACCATTATGCTGGGTGCTTTCTAAAATACAATCAGTACCATTAAAAATCTACCTGGCAGGCTTACAGCTGTTGGATGACACAAAGCAGAGTTACTAATGGAGTGAAAGAAGGTTTGAGAGTCTTCTCTTTATTTCAAAACACTATTTTAATCAAACAGACCCTTACGGAGGGGCTGCAATGTTTCCTTACAGATGTTTATATTATGTTAAATATAAACATTTCTCTTTGTTTCCGAAAAGCTCAGGAAGGTCCTTTTTGGAGCAGCTTGGTGTAGATAAACAGGCAGAGCCCACAGAACCAGTCCCAGCAGTCTAGCAGCGATGAAGCACATGGACTGAGGAATTCATCCAGCAAGAGCTGCTCACTGCACTAACAGTGAACTGACGATCAAATATTCAGTAGTCAAAGCTGAGTTGGGTTTTTTTTCCCCTTTCTTCTGAACCATCCCATCATAAAGCAAAAGCAGAGGTCGACTGATGAAAACAAACCAGTTTTAAGTGACACCACACTTTTGGCTCTTATTTTCCAGCAAGCAATCAATGCTCAACCCTTCCACGTGGAGAGAAATGTAATGAACTAGAACAAGGGCAGTGTAGAGTCTGGTATCTGGGCAAGAACAACCCCGGGTAACAGTATAGGTTGGGGATTTGACCTACTGGAGAGCAGTGTAGGGGAAAGGGACCTGGGGGTCCTGGAGGACAGCAGGATGACCAGGAGCCAGCAATGGGCCCTTGTGGCCAAGAACAGTAAAGGCATCCTAGGGTGGATTAGAAGCGGGGTGGTTAGCAGATTTAGAGAGGTTGTCCTCCCCCTCTACTCTGCCCTGGTAAGACCACATCTGGAATCTTGTGTCCAGTTCTGGGCACCTCACCATCACCAGGGGGGGCAGGGGGACTGGACTGGATGATCTTTCGAGGTCCCTTCCAATCCCTAGTGTTCTGTGATTCTTCACATTCCTGCTGCAGCAAGACCCATCTTTCTAACCGCACAGCAATTCTCAAGTGTGGAAAAACAGGCAGAAAACCAAGTAAACAATAGTTGGAAGGACACACAAAGGGTTACACAGCTAATACTCTTCAATATGAATGGCTATGCAGCATTTCCAGTAACACCCTGCTCTGCCAGGGGGATGGGCTTCTCAGGTGACCAGCATACATGGAAATGATGCAGGAAGGAGCTCAGAGAAAAACCTGGGATACAAATGCTATGTTGAACGAAGAGCTTTTACACTAAATGTAAGAAAGAATGTGGGAAGAACCACTTCTCTACCCATCATTCTATACGCCTGGCTCTATATCTGTTAACACACTGAAGCTCTAAAGGACGCGCTGAACCAAAAAGTCAATGTCAAAGCCCAACGCCTGACATTTGTTTTCCAAAAAATTAGTTCCTGGCAGCATCTGAACCGCACCATCACACCAAAATTACAGCCATATAATTCACTTTTGAGCTTCTCAGAAATAGGAATAATACAAACAGATTGGCCAGCCACACCACGGCTCATCCAAACAACATTCCCGACATCCAGCGTTGCTTCATTCTGCCTTTGGCAGAAGTTTGGAGCTTCATCCTTGAAATCGCATAATAGATACTTTTGATTTGTGGTTGAATGGAAGATTATAATCAACCGTGGGACATTCACTCACTCATGGAATAAAGCCACCCAGTCCACTATAAATATTTATCATTTTTCCCCACATTTGTCAGTACAATTAAAGGGAATGGAATTCAGTGCAACAGTTGGGGGAGGGAAGGAAGTAAAACCTGTTATTTACAGTGTCCTTTAAAATTCAACGTATAGACATTAATTGCTTATTATACACACTGCTATTCAACCCGCAACACACAGAAAACTGAGCCAAAGAGAAGAGCCTGCTGCATATAAACACCCTGCAATAATTTGTCCCGACCGGTCATTCAGATGAGAACAGGCACAGGGCATCTTGTTCATTTCGTTTCCACCAGCAGCGAAGGGAAGATGCTGCAGCAGCAGCCCAGTATCGTTTTACACACCGCAGCACCCGCGTGAATGACTGTGCAGTGTCAGATGCTACCAGCCCAACTTAGGGGTATTTTATACCATTACATCTCGGGCAAAATAAATACAATCGGTGCCATTATCACTATATATAAACCATCACCAAGCACCTGGAGGAAATGCAAGGGCACAGAGGGGTTAGGAGAATGCTGTTCCAGCTCCATTCCTACTGCTGTTCCTCTCAAAGGAACAAAAAAAAAAAAAAAAACCCCCCACAAACCCAAACTACCCATCACCTGAGTACACAATTTGCAAAGGCAAACAACCACCTCATCACAAGCCGAGAAATTCCAAGTTTACACTGCAGTTCCGGAGGAAGAGCTCCTGTTTTCAAAACAGTCAAATGCTTTGGCTTAGAAGGTTTTTTTAAAGCTCTTCTTCAGCGAGAAAGGGGATTTTATTCTGGTTCCATCGTCTATTCGTTCTTTCTTTAATAATGCATGCTTCTGTTAAAAAGGGCAGTGCACTATTTTTAGACTATCCCATAATATATAAGAAAGCATCAGCTGGAGAGGGGAGGGAGGTTCAAGCCTGCTACCGCAAAAGGTTTGGGAGTCTGGAAAAATGGGGCACAGGTAGGAGTCAGTCCCAGGTTGCAGGGAAGGGTTTTCAGGCTAGGTGAGAAAGCACTGAAAACATGCCCAGCTGTCTTTGACTCTTCTCAAACCTGAGGCGTGCTGACAAGAGAAAGTAGGGAGAGAAAGAAAGAAAAGAAAACAAAACCACTGAAGTGCTATTGCTTGGAAACCACTTTAATGAAAGCCACCGCCAAGTGTGACAAGATGCCTAACCTACACTGACAGGGAAAACAGGCAAATGAAATCCACACAGCCACTTTTACATGCCCTCTGCTACAAAAATAGCTGGGTAATAACCACTTTGCAGCTGAAGACGTTTGCGGCATCCAACACCTCTCTGAATCTAAAGAGTGCCGCCGCACGCAGACGAAACCCTTCTGGAAGCATCAGCTTTGAGGCAGGAAGATCCTGACTTACTGCCACTGCAAAGGACAAAGAGCTCACTGGAATTAAGGGATGTCTCAGTCCCTTCTCAATAAAATACTAGTTGTTCTTATTTGCTTTGTAACAAATAGGTTCAGATTCCTCGCTTTGCTCTTCCTTTTTCAGCGTAAGAGCACAGCGCGGAGACCTGATCCTAAAGGGCGCTGCCTCTGTCCTCATGTTTAGGAGACCCAGGAGGAGACGTCCACCCTCCCTCCTCCACCACTCCAATGCCTTGGGAAGGGGAGTGGGAGAAGATCACAGTCTCCTTTATTTCCCTCAAATTTCATTCCTCTGGAAATAAATAAATATAAATAAAAAGGAGTTGCATCCCTTTGGCGCTGCTGCTGAACTCCTGTGCTGGGATTTGATAAGCAACACCGAGTTAGGCTGATAAAGCCCTGACTCTGGCCACAAACACAGAGCAGTTATACACGAGGCTCTACAGCAGGATCACATCCAAAACAATACACGTGGAAAAGGTCAGTGTGCTAACCTTTACTCATTAAACCCTTCCGAGAGCCCAGCACAGTTTGCTTGCTGGATATAATGGCATCCTAAAAAAAAAAAAACCCAACCTGTGTCAGCGATACATGAGCTTTAAAGCAGAGCTCTGAACCCAAAAAATAAATGCCAGGTCAGATGCAGCTACGTATGCCAAAGGACTTCTTGCTCAAGTAAACTCCAATGCAGTTTAAACCTGCTTTGGTGGAGAACCGTGTCCATGCAGCACTCCAGACCACCCCCCTCAACTGCCTACCTGGATGTGCCACCACAGGGAATGCGACTTGTTTTTTCCCCACGCAACAGTGAGAAGCTAAGAAGGCTGTAGACGCTAAAAAGGATCTCCAGAAAGCCCGATGACAAAGGGGTAAACTGAGAAAAAAACCCCAAAACCCCCCAAACTGGGATGACTGCTCTCTAGCTCAATGTTTAAAACCCAAACCCAGCCCTGCCGTGCAGGATGCCCAGGTCACACAGCCAAGTGACCCTGTGATTTATATCCTAGTCCCATATTTATTCTTTTCAGGCCATACATTATTTTTTAGAGAAAGCTGAGGTCAACAGTCTCACACTTTATAAAGCATGAGGAGACAGTTATCATTCTCTTCCTCCAGCAAAACCATAAAGGAACTGATCCAGGTACTAAACACTTTGGACCAGCAAACCCCAATGACCGAGCATCTTGCCCTGTTTGCTGAAGCAACTGTAGGTACCACTGCAGTGCAGAGGCTCTTGCAAGAGACTATACACACAGAGAGCTGAATTCCCAACTCAAAAAAGCATACTTTTCGTTTTGTGACTCTCAGTATGTCTTCCCTGCTGTGATCAGCCCAAACTGGGAGTCCACCCCACCACCCTTTCCCTGACCCTACCAAATTGATCCATGAACAAAGACTGAGAATCCTGGATTTTTCTGTATCCTCAGACCCAAAGTCAGCTGTTGGAGAATGGGAGCAGGAATAGCCCCCCAACAATCACCCCTCATTTCAGAGATAACATATTCAGCAGCCACAAGAAGCTGGTTCTGCAACCAAGACGACAAGATCACAACAATCTTCACCTGCTAATGAAGCAAGAAGAGCTCTGCCCTCTCACCCTTCTTCTGGAGCAGCAAAACTCAGAACCTCATATCCTCTTAAGAGCTGCCACTGCTCCTCACCTCCCCCCACTCAGGAGACTTAGAGAGCTTCAGCAGGAAAATGCACTAAATCCTCATCAGCTGATCAAAAGCTTTGCTTACTACCACCCTTTACATAACCAGCTAGCAGCATCCTAATTATCCAGCTAAACGTAATGAATTCAACTCGCCTTGACTTCACGCACTTTCACTACCACACTAGACAGAAATTAAGGCACAGGGCAACTCCCCCCATAGCACTGCAGTAAAAACGAGAGCTTAGGGACATGGAAATGCTAGGTGAAACCATCCACAAAGTCTACAACTGCACCATTAACCTAGATCAGGAGCAGCAAACACTGAGGAGAGCCCCGTTTACTGCTCTGGGTGGGGTTTTCCAGCATTTTTTTCTCAGCCAGAGATGGAGAAGCAACAGAACAGCTGCAGCAGAGGAGTAGATGGATGCTTTTTTTCCCTCTTGGTCCAGTTCCCTATCACACTGTAAGTAATCTCTGCTCTCATCATCAAGAATGCTTGCAATGACTGCAGAACACAACCCACGTTTTCTCCATTGGGTCCCTCTACTCTGAACATCTACAGTGCGCTTTCACATCCCAGCCTGGGTTCGCACCTCTGGACTTGGACTTTGTTGTTGTGGGTCGCTTCTTTTCCCATTGAATCTCACAGCGCTCCATCTAAGCTTCGCACGTAACGAAGTAAACAGCACCACAATGCATTCCTCAACGCTAGCTGAACCACTAAATAGCTGCCTGGAGTTGGAGGCTGAAGCAGCTGGGTGTTGGATTACAAATGCAAAACAAATGCCAATGCATGGCCGTAATATGTGCAACACATTGATGACCTACTGCGCTTAAATAACTCCTTGGAGAGCAGATCAACCGCTCACTTCTTATTTTGGATTTTTTTATTTTCCACCTGAGAGAGGAGAGAAAGCAATTTGTGCTGACAATGCAAATCTGGAAAACTCAAGGTAAAATTTATAAAAATTACAGCAGCGAGCAGGGGCAGGGGAAGAATTCACGCTGGCGGGGTCGGCACGCTGGGAGGGGACAGCATTTCACGCTCCTGAAACACTTCCAAAGGGCAATACCCATCCCCACCAACGCCAGCAGTGAGGCTCTTGCTCAACAGTCAATGCAGAGGATTTCCGAGGCTGATCCAGGCAATTTCAGCCCCCTCAGATCCTCCCTGGAGTAAAGAGGTGCTTTCCAAAGCAAGCGGAGCCAGCCCACAGCGAGAAGTCCCAGGCAAGCAGCACATACAGCAGTTTAAAGCAGTATTATCAGCATACCCCAAGCTCAAGTGCACCTTGTAAAGCCGTACCTGGAGCTCACCAAGTGCTTTTGGGTTTCAGACCAGGTATGCAGGGTCTCTGACCCCATGGCACAGCAGCATGAAGAGGGTGTTTGCACTGCAGCTCCAAGATAAAGCAACTAAAGAGTAAAATTCCCTTCAAAAAAGTGTTTTTACCATAAGGTCACAATTGCATGACAGTGATGGCACAGAAAGGCAAAGCAGGGAAGTTCTAACCTGGAGTTAAGGGAGACCCTGAGAGGTCACCTAACCATGTCACCATCAACACTACTTGTCTCTCATTTCCAGTAACGTTTACAGCAGAGGAGAGAGGAGGTGGTAGCTTATCTCCCTGCGACAACACCCCTGCTCAGTTCCTCGTTGCCTTGTCTTCTCTCAAATCAGAACGTGGCCCAGTTTGAGGCTGCATGTCGGTGGGCCACAACCTGCAGGACTTTGCACTGCACAGCTGCAACTCTCTAATGAGAAATGAGTTTCCAACACTCCCCAAGTATCATTCTCTTTGCTAAAACACCATTGAAAGTCTTTGGCTGAGGCAGGCTGCAAGCAACTGGATCTAGAGGATCCTGCTCTGGCAGGGGGATTGGACTGGATGATCTTTTGAGGTCCCTTCCAATCCCTAATGTTCTGTGAACTGGAGGAAGCGATTCTTCTTAAAGCACTTCCAAGGTTTTCTGCAGAAAGCATCGCAGAGGGGCTAGCATCAGCTCTTTAGTTTTTCAATACCACATTCCATGCAGAGTGGGAACGCCTCAATCGGCAAAGACTAATTCAGGTTGTTCTAATGGAGTCTACTATCTCAGACATAAGAAGAAGCCTCTCATCACTTCTGACAACCTCTTGGTCAACTGGTTGGAGAAAGCTGCAGAATTGTGAATAAAACACTTCAAAGTATTTAAGGTTTTTTTCCTCTGGGAGGCTGGGGACAATTCCCTCTTAGAATCAGATATCCTCAACAACAAGGTGTTAATGCTGGATTCATTCAGAAAATGATGGTGGCTTACTATGGTCAGCCATGGGCAAGGCTGTGTCTGGACTTTGCTGCTGCTGCTGCACAGGCAGGACAGAGTAGGTGGCTCTAGCTGATCTGCCCAGATACCCACCAGTGAACAACAAGCAAGTGCAGCAAGAAACCAACACTCCTATCCATGATGGAAAATGTGACGGATTATGGGGTGACTCCAACTGGAAAGGGGAAATATTTAAGAAGAGAGTCAAAAAGGAGACGTCCTCCATGATTAATATGAATGAGGAATTTGGTTCTCTGCATTTTGCTTGATGATAACTTTCCTCCCCATTAAAAAAATAGAGAGAAAAGGCTGGGAGAAAAATTTCTGAGCAACTGGATTGGGCCTGAGAGCATTAGGTTGAGTCAGACATGGAGAGATCACTAGAGGAAACTGAGACATTAACAAGTGCCAGCCTGGATTAAAATCAGCATGGGTCTACCTGTCCCCAAAAGACTCCTTAGACTCCTTCTGCTCCCCACTGGATGCTCTGCTGAATTATGTCAATTATTGCAAATTCTTCCTTTACTCCCTCTGCCACTGGGCCACCTGTCAAGGCAGCAGAGGCAATCAGGTCATTAAGGTGCTTGGAAAGGCATGGAAAACTCTGCTACTGGAGAAAAAACCCCCCATACCGCCTGCCTGTCTCCTCACACATGCTGTTGTCTCAGGTCACCAACCACCCGATGGAGTCAGAGAAACCAGCTACCATGAAGGGAATGACTGCCCTTTCACATTGTGAACTTACAGCCCACTCCTGCTGCTGAGAGAGCTCAAACTTTTAATTAAAAAGTGCAGGACTGTGCTTGTAGTGGAATAAATCACTACGATAAAATGCCATTTCTTTTTGGGGGCCCAGTGTGTGTGAAACCCTGGCTGATTTTGCCAACAGCTGGTCCACAACCTGCACAGTATTTCCAGAAGTGCTTCCAGTCCAATCTACTCAATTTAGCTAGAATAACTCACTCGTTTCGTAACAGCAGCTGGAGAGGTTTGCAGCCTTGCTGCTTTTAAAGAGAGGGGAAAAAAAGTCTGGATGACTTTTAGGAATGCAAACAGAACCAAAACAAAATATAGAAGTGAGTCTTGGTTCAGCTGTGATTTAAAATCAGAGGGCACTGTCACCCACGATCCTGCCAGGACAACGGCAGCTTTCCCACGCAGGAATTCTCATCCAAAGGAGTTCCTTCTAGGAAAGAAAACCCTGAACAGCTCCAATACACACTCTGCTGCCTGGAACTAAGGGGTATGGGAGAGCTGCTCACGCGCCCTTCAAGTGAGTGGAAGCTAATGACCTATGATCTCCTGGGGTGGCACCACTGAGGATCCTCAAATGTCCTTCACTTTCCCTCAGCATCCCACATTGCACCAACTCCACATCCATCCGGCTGTGTGCATGGCCCCACGACCATGATTAGTGTTGCTCCCACAGTGGCTGGGCTGGACCTCATCTGGGAGAGCAAGTCCTGGCCCACAGCCTGGCCAGTGGCCCGTAGACCACACGGAGCCAACGTCCGGATTACAGTACGTTTTAAAGAGCACTCAGCAGGGTATCTCAGGGGCGAGTGCTGGGCCAAGGAAAATCATGAATGTTGGATGAGATGTAACTGTAGAAGAGGACGTGGGCAGAAAGCGTAATGGCAGAGCGCCTGGCTTGCTCACGGCTGCAGAAGTCCCCTCCCCATGTCCTCGTGGAACAGGAACCATCAGATCATGTCTCTGGCGCCTCCAACTCTTTGGCTGCGGCCAGTGGAGAGTACCATGAGAAATGCAACCCCAGGCCAGCACGCTGGTGCACCAAGCAGGGTGTGGAAGAGACAGAGGAGCAGCCCCCTTGCCAGCCAGCTGCTGGCTGCTGAGAGGAAGTGGAATGTCACCCGTGCCAATCCAGAGTGAGACAAATACGGACTTTCAGTGACTTTTACTCTCAAGGACAGGCATTTCATTGACTTCTCCGCAGCAATGACACCTGTTCTGCCACTCCAAGTACCAGTAGCTGAAGGAAGGGCAGGGCACGTGATGGCTCCTGCACAGAAGCGGGACCACTCGTATCTGCTGTGTGCCAATGCCACACTCCATACTGTGCGGTCATGGAATGCTGGATGAGTCAAGAAGCCCTGAGCCTGGCACAAAGTCAACAAACAGTATCAAGGTGCCTCAACACAGAATCACAGATTCACAGAATTATTGAGGCTGGGAAAGATCCTTAAGATCATCCAGCCCAGCCCATGACCTAACATCACCACAATGACCTAGACCAGGGCACTGAGTGCCACAGCCAGTGTTTTCTTAGACTGGATGCCCTCCAGGGACAGGGACCCCACCACTGCCCTGGGTAGTCCATTCCAACATCTGATCACCCTTTCCATGATGAAGGGCTTCCTAACATCCAACCCAACCCTTCCCTGGCAGCTTCAGGCTTGCCCTCTCATCCCGGCACTAGTTGAGCCCTGACCTCCACCTGAGTACAACCTCTCTTCAGGGAGTTGGACAGAGGGAGAAGGTTCCCCTGAGTACCTTCTTCTCCAGGCTAAACACCTCTAGATCCCTCAGCCTCTCCTGATCAGCCTTTCCCTCCAGTCCCTTACCCAGCCTCGTTGTTCCTCTGGACCTGCTCCAGCCCCTCAATCCCTTTCTTGAGGTGAGGGGCCCAGAACTGCCCCCGGTACTCGAGGAAAGGCCTCCCCAGTACCCAGTACGGGAGGAGAATGACATCCCTAGTCCTGCTGGCCACACTATGGCTGATACAAGCCAGAATGCCCTTGGCCTTTCATGCCACCCAGGCACACTGCTGGCTCCTGTTCCACTGGTTGTCACCATTTCATAAAGACTGGAAAAGCAAGCAGAGCAGCACCCCAAGTTCCCTACCCATGTTTATGAATTGTAGACCCCATTGAAAGCAAAAATACGAAGGTACGGAGAGGTGCTTTGTTTTCTGAAACCTCGAGCTGAAAGCTCCCTAAGGGAAGGAACCGCATCTGCCAGGGAGCAGGACATGCTGCAGTGGCATCGCTTTCATCTTCAAAGCACACTGCAAACTTTCACCTCCAGTAAGACAAGAGAGAACATGAATGTATTGGTCCCACTTACAATAGGGAATGTGCACCACACCATCTAAAAAGCTAAGGAGGAAAAATCAAGGAGGCTTTAAATTTACTGCATTAATGCGCCAGGTGTAACTAGGTTTGTACCAGCTTCTCCACATGCTTCAGGTGAGTCACACAAACACACCAAGGATGCAAGCAGACTTAAGCAGACTTAGGCAGCCCGTGGAAGAAGAAAAAGGAGTCTTTAGCACAGAGTAAATAACCTTCTAAAATAAGGCTGCAATTCACCCCAAAGACTAATACACTGTACAGGGCTGCAACCACTCAGCACTAGCCCCGCCATTCCCATAACAAACCCCGTCTCTTTTCAAATAAGCAAAACGTCAGATGGCATCAGGTCAGCCCTCAAATGGGATTTCTCCTTTCTTGCCTTGACTGCTAGCCACTTACCCAGCTTACCTTGAAGGACGTGTGGTACAGATCAGCTGAGGTGAAGCCCGAAAGGACAGAGGTTACATTATTCCCTTTGCAGACAGGTTTGCACACGCACACACGGCGACCTTTGTGTTTTATGGAAAAGATGATTTCTTACTTGAAAAACACAGTTTGTGTCAGCCACCCCAACTGCTTGATGATTGGAGAGGTCTGTCTTGGCAAGCACGAAACAAACTGCTGCTGGGTTTTGGAGTGATGTCCCTGTTGCAGAGACTCTCCCCAACTGGTTTCTGTCTTTTCTTGGCCAGCACAAGGGCTCGATTTCCAAAGTTTGTACTTTCACTGATGAATTAGGGGAATTAGTTCGTCAGCCACTTCCAGAAAGCCCAACTCTTGCACCAAAACATGCTCTTCTTTACCGTCAGCCCCAGCTTCCAGCCCTTGCTAAATGCCACCACAGCTCACAAGTGGGGTCAGCCCCATATCTTTATAAAGATGGAAATAGAAAGAAAAATCTAGGTAGCTAAAGCTCATAAAAAGATACCAGTCGATATTCTGAAACACCTTCCAAGCTATTTTCTTCCCCTATATCTTCCTGACACCAGGGACTTTCAAGTGGTGCTCTGGGACCTGCCAATGCCCCACCACCAGCTGCTGTTCTCATATACATGTCTGACAACAAACATGAATGTCTCTGTGAGAAAGTCAAAGGGGGCATCAGTGCTGAGAAAGCTGCTCAGGAACATCTCAGTCTTCCTTTATTACCTTTATAACCACTAATTCACACCCCAAAGGAACCTGTCATAATCACCCCCAGGTTTGGTCATGCCCCAGTGTGTGCCACTGCATTCCTGGCACCACCATATGCCTGACTGCCACTTGTCCAGCCCTGATGGACAAAAGCCAGCATGCTTTCCACAGAAGGGGTTTAACAGACGGACAAACAGATGTGCAGGAGATCAAAAGGATTAAGTCGCATGATACCAAGATCTGGAGGCAGAAACAGAAAGGGAAGCAGTAAAAGGAAGTACCTACAGGCCGCCTTGTCTCTCTTCCTGCAAATCTTCCTTCTAGCCAACTCCTTCCTCTCCAAATCATGTTAACGGTTGATGTTCCTTCTCTTCCCTGGGAACTGGGCTCTTCATAGCTCCCAAACCAGGATAATTAAACAAAAAAAATAATCACAATCACAACCCCTACCAAAACTAACAGCATATCTTGACCAATCTAGGTGATCTTGCTGTGGCAGGGGGATTGGACTAGATGATCTTTCGAGGTCCCTTCCAATCCCTAATGATTCTAT
>JAOXOE010000506.1:4839250-4856318 GCA_028565055.1 Phoeniculus purpureus
GAGCCAGGCTCTGCTCAGTGTCTTCTGGTGATAGGACAAGGGGCAATGGGTGTAAGCTGGAACACAGGAGGTTCCATATAAATATCAGAAGGATCTTCCTCACAGTAAGGGTGAGGGAGCACTGGAACAGGCTGCCCAGGTGGGTTACAGAGTCTCCTTCACTGGAGACATTTAAAACCCACCTGGATGTGTTCCTGTTCGACTTGATCTAGGTCATCCGCTGTGGCAGGGGGACTGGACTAGATGATCTTTCCAGGTCCCTTCCAATCCCTAAGGATTCTGTGATTCTGGGAACAGGAGCTCACCCCAGAGCAGGGGATGCTCCAGCCCTGAGGATTTGATTCAGCTCCTCTCCAGGGACTTTTGAACGTAAGAAGCAGGGGAAGAAAAATGTTTAAAGAATTAGAAGCATCCACACCCAGCAGCCACTTGGGATAAAGATAAATAAAAAGCCTTTATCAGTCACTGGTTTAAGGACTCCTGACCAATGGCAAATCATTTCTCACCAGGACTCCAAAGAATGAGCCAGGGAGGACTGTACCCTCAGTAGGGAAAGGGCAGGGTGAAGTTTCTTGGTTTCCAGTTAGGGTCCTGCAGTTTTGAGAAGCAACAAACACACAGGCAGGGGGAGGGAGCAAAGTTCATTGCAAATGCAGAAGGATCAATGTGACCACCACTGCAGGATGACCTCTGCATAGATGGAGATGCTCTAAGAGGGTCCCCTCCCACCCACAGTGCTCATCACCCTCTATCCCCTCCAGCAGGACGATGGGTCAGTTGGCAAAGGCACTGCATGAGTGGTGATTACAGCTTTCTCCTCTACTGAACTGTCAAGACTGACTTGAGGTCACTCCTCCCTGCAAACTAGAGATAAAAATCTGTGAAGCTATGTGATGTGTAAGGGAGCCTGGCTTTCCTGGCCTGCTGACAAGCTCGGCAGCGGTGCCCGCAAAAAACACCCCAACACATTCCCTGCACACACACACACAGAGGAATGAAAAACCCACCAGGCTCAGCTGCTTTTGTTCTGACAAGTGAGAAAACATTTACTGCAGTCAGAACAGACAATTCCTTCTAAAGAAAGGTGGAGACAGCACAACCAGAAATAAAAAGAGGAGAGGTAAGCAAGTTGTGTGAGGAAGGATGAAAGAAAAAGGTTAATAAGAAAACACAAACCGGGTCCATCTCTCACCTGTTGCTGGCCACCGCAGACAGGAGAAACATCCTGTAAACACCACATCTGAGTGGAGTGCAAACTGGGATGGGTGCAGGGATGAAGAGGTGGTGACCAACAGGAGGTATGGAAAAGCCCTACATCTTGTAAGGGGTGCTTGATCCTGCAGCCTCCTGGAGCTGGAGGCTGATGAAGCCAGCAGGCAACTGGAGCATAAAGCTGCCCTAATTGCTGGTGTTCTAGCACAGAGTAGGGTTGACATTTGAGAGCTGCCATAAGAATCATCTACCTTTCTGGGGAAAATTTCACCAACTACAGAGAGATTAGGGACACCAACCGCACTCTGCTCTTTATGGAAAGTCCCCAAAGGACCAGAGCTGCTCACAGAACCCATCCTTCAGGCCAAACCTTAACCTGTGACACTGACAGAGCTGCTGGCAACCTGGTGGCACCACAAAAAGGCAAAAACCCCTTCTTTTTTTTGAAGAAACATGCAGTGACCAACTTCACACAGTCACGAGGCAAGAGCCAACCCATCCCTGACAGGGACAACAGTTGCTGCCCTCTTCTTCCTTCCCAGGATTTCTTGCTACCTAGAGGAGAGCTGCATTTTTTGCCTGCTACGAACTCACTCTCCAGAAACATTTAGAAGATGTAAAACATCACCTTCCAGTTAAAGAAGAGAAACTTTCCGACTCACAAGGAACTGGGAATCTTTTAAAACCTCACAAAAACAGAACCGATGGGCATCCTTGTACCTGAAACCCCAGACAGCAAATAAAACCAGCCCAGTTGGATTTGTTGTCCTTTGCTTTTAATTTCCAATATCTAAAGCCAAGTCTGCAGGTTTTATTGAGAGAGGGGAGGGAGAGATGAACTCATCGCTTCCATCGTTCTGAAAATAATCTGCTCCTCAGACCCACCTGTCCAGCATGGTGATGGAAGGGAAGCAGCAATAGTATTTCACACTCCCAAGTCCATGGTCTACATCCATAATCAGCTCTCCAATACTGCCACACGCTTCAGGAGAAGATCCAAGCAGATTTATAGGAGGCTGATTCTGGATTACAAGTCCCCAAGGAAATTTTCCTCCCAACACCCACAAGTCATAGTTGATTTACACCCAGCATATAATAGACTGTATTCCTCAGAGACAACTCCCTGTCTTCAACCCTGCTGCCATTCCTGCAACTGGATGCTCGGTTTGTTTTAACAGTTGTAGAGTTTATAAATACTGAGAGCAGCACTCAATTGAGGCTGGAGACAGCTAAACTAGCTCAGACTAACAGGACGCCAAGCGGTGAGGAACAGCAACGAGATGATGACACATGCGTAACCTAAAGCTTTCATTAAAAACTCTCAGCCCAAGAAAGTTCTTCCCTTCAGAGCAGAAACGTCTGGTTCTCGGAATTGCTCAAACAGCAAATCTTTCAGTGAAGCAGAGAAACCCAGGGAGAGCTCCTGAAGAGCACACGTACCTGTTAGGCAGAAACGGGGAAGCACCAGCCAGGGGGTTGTCAATGAGGTGGTGCACAGCCCACCTCAAACACCGCTGCCACTAATGGTGGTAACGAGGCCAGGAGCCCTCAGCAAGCAGAGTCAAGGAAAAGCAGGACTCCTGAAGGAGGTAGCTGGATGCCAAATGCCTCTGTACAGAGCTTTCTTCATCCACAAGTACAATACAGTCTCTTTTGCAGTGCTGAATTGTTTTTAAAGGGGTAACGAGCTACACAGCTCATCCACTGACTGCATAAGCAGGCTTTTCTCACAGCATCTGTGAGGTGACACCATCTATACAGTTGGTTATTAATAACCATAGGCATCTACCTCCCAACATAGGCATCCCAACAAGGGATGTAGAGGTCCATACGCAAGCCCTTGACCGTGTGGAACAGGGGACCAGAGACTTTAAGTCGTTCAAGCACCACCAAGGGTCTGAGCACTGCTCGCAGAGAGCACATCTCTGCTCCAGTCCTCGGCTGTGCGTGTGAATAGCAGCACTTCCACGTCCCACTGGGGTGGTAATCTGGGATTATCATCTTCAAGACACATGAAAGTAGAGTTGGCAGGGAAATTGCAGAAGACATTCCTTTGCGGAGATGATCTGATACCGCCTGTTCTTGCCTCCGCAAGCATTTCTCACACTGGCGAGTGTCTCGAGGAGACAGGCACTTCCAGTGCCATCATCCACCCCGACACAGGAGATGGAGGCTCTATATTCCAGTGACTTACAAAACCTCTGTCAAAGCAGAGGTCTAACTTCTACAGCCGTTGGGAAACCCAGAGCTAACTGCCCAGTCCAGATCTATTTGTTTACCCAACTCAAAAAACATCTGCTGGTTAAAGAAAACAGCAGTCAAACAAAGACCTGGTAAATGCCAGCTATGTTTTATGATGCACAAGTCAGAGCCCTGGGAGTGCTAACACCCTAATGAGAACAAGGCACATAACACACAAAAGAGGCAAAAGCACAAACTCCCTTCTATCCCCCAACAACTCTGCCCCATAACCCTGTGCTACAGAAAGAGAATTCTGTTTTGGGTTGAGGAGTTTCTCCCTCTCCCCACCCCAAGAAAGAACAACTTAGATCATTTTGTTCCGACTGAAAAAGTAACGCCAAGCGCTTCATAAATCAGTTTGGTTTCATGAGGTTTTGTTTTCTTTGGGGGTTTTTGTTTGGTTTGCTCTTTTAAAGTTTAACATCACAAACCAAAACAAGTGGTTGCTCTTTCCAGAAGGTCTTCTCCTGGCTCTTCTCAATGCAAGAAGATGAGAAAAAGACCTCAGACACTCCAGCTCAAAAAACCACTGTCACAAGTTGTGGCTGCCCCATCCCTGGATACGTTGGAAGTCAGGTTGGATGAGGCCCTGAGTAACTTGATGGAGGGTGGCAGAGCACCAGAAGGGGCTGCCCAGGGGGGTTGTGGAGTCTCCTTCTCTGGAGACGTTTCAAACCTGCCTGGACATGTTCCCGTGCAACTTGATCTAGGGGATCCTGCTGAGGTGGGGGGATTGGACTGGATGATCTTTTGAGGTCCTTTCCAATCCTTAATGTGCTGTGAGTGAAGGCATCCCTGCCCATGCAGGGGAGCTGGAACAAAATGATCTTTAAGATCCCTTCCAACCCTGGCCATTCTACAATTCTATGATACGGGAACCTTCTGGCAAAGACGACCCCAAAAAGAGGAAAGCAGCAACTTTTCATTGCACTTTATCTTCAGACCCTTCTCCCTCATGGGGTTCATGGAAGAGGAAAAGAAAAGGAAGCCGTATTACAAATTCAGATAGAGAAGCACATTTAAGAAAGCAAAGCACCAAGATTGATTGGAGTGTTCGGCTGCTTTAATAAAGAGCCTAATGATGTCCAAATTATAGCAAAGCTCAATTGTGTAACCAAGGAGCCAAGATTTCATCCTTGATAAGGACATGGATTTCTGTCTCGAAGGAGAAGCCTGCAGTTCACTAACAACGATGACCTTTTTTATTCCACCCTTCAAGGCCACAATTAGCTGGAGAAATACTGTACTAACTTGGCAACACGAGTTCTTGTACACTCTGCTAATTTTTAGAAGACTCTTTGCCAAGACCATTACCGTCCTCTAACAAGACCAAGAGAGGAGACGAAGGGAAAAAAAAACCACCTACAAATACAAACCCCACTGCTCTCCAGACCCAAATTACTTTCCACAATGCAATGCAGTTTTAATTAAGATGATTAAATTACAGCAAAAATGATTAAGATGACATCCCCGCAGCAAACCGCTGAAGGTGTAACACCCTAATCCGGGAGAAGCTGGCGCACACGTATCCGCGATGAAGTATTCATGAAAGCTCGGATTTTACACATGAACCAATTTTACATCACTCAAACAATACCCTGGGAGATATTTGTCACAAGGAGGAGAAGGAAGAAAAAAAGCCCAGTGACATCCATCAACAGAGCAGAGATTTTCCGAGACTACACAGAAGGAAAAAAAACCTGAAAAGGCTACAATTACGTTGACAGTGTTTCTACAGCTCAAAGGAATTTGGGGGTTGAAATAAAAGGTTTCCTTCTCCTTCCCGGGGTTCCCAAAATCAATTTAATATATAATTCTTTTTCTTAGTGGGTTTTTTTTCTTTTAAGCAGACATTAGATCAGAAATAGGTGTGAAATCAGGTCACTGCGATCATCACGGAGATGGTACATTTCCACTACTGCCTATTAACTACGGGGTTTAAATGAATGAGAAGAGCCTCAGATCCATATTTTACCAGTGGAAATTATTCATATAAACATCGTGCAGCTCAGGTTTTAACCTCACAGTCCAATCAGGCCTGCTCGCCTTCGGAGAAGAGTAAGTGGTATCATGGGGTGGATCAGAAGAGGGGTGGTTAGTGGGTTGAGAAAGGTTCTCCTGGATATGCTCCTGCACGACTTGATTTAGGTGATCCTGCTTGATTTAGAGATCATCCTAGGATCATAGGAAGTTAGGGGTTGGAAGGGACCCAAAGAGATCATCAAGTCCAACCCCCCTCCCGGAGCAGGACAAAACTATCTAACACAGATCACAGAGGAACATATCCAGGCAGGCTTTGAAAGTCCCCAGAGAAGGAGACTCCACGACCCTTCCAATCTCTAGTGTTCTGTGATTCCCCTTCTACTCCGCCCTGGTGAGACCACATTTGGGTCCAGTTCTGGGCCTCTCAGTTCAAGATGGACACAGAACCACTAGAGAGAGTCCAGCACAGAGCCACAAAGATGATGAAGGGAGAGGAACATCTCCCTGATGAGGAAAGGCTGAGGGAGCTGGGACTCTTGAGCTTGCAGAAAAGGAGACCGAGGGGTGACCTCATGAATGTCCGTACATATGTGAAGGGTGGGTGTCAGGAGGACGGAGCCAGGCCCTGCTCAGTGTCATCTAATGATAGGACAAGGGGCAATGGGTGTGAGCTGGAGCAGAGGAGGTTCCCCATGAATATGAGAAGGAACTTCACAGTGAGAGTGACAGAGCACTGGAAGAGGAGACCTTATTGTTGTCTACAGCTACCTGAAAGGAGGGTGTAGAGAGCTGGGGGTTGGTCTCTTCTCCCAAGTAACAAGCAGCAGCAGAAGAGGAAATGGCCTCAATTTGCACCAGGGGAAGTTTAGGTTGGACATTAGGTAACAATTCTTCATGGAAAGGGCCATCAGGCCTTGGAACAGGCTGCCAGGGAGGTGGCTGAATTGCTATCCCTGGACGTTTTTCAAAGTCCTATAGAGCTGGAGCTCAGGCACAGGGTTTAGTAGTGCTTTTGGGACAGTTGGGTTAATGGCTGGACTTGATGATCTTGAAGCTTTTTCCAATCTAAACAATTCTACGACTCCTCTAAGACTGACTCATAGCAGGGGGATTTGCAGAGATAACTAGGTTGGAATAAAGTCCTCAGACACAGCTACACTTGGCATCCAGGACTCCTTTGAAGCTGTTTGCTTGTTCACACTAAGTGCTAGTTATCAAAACGGGAAGGGAAGGAGGAAATCCCTAAAAAATAAGATGAAAGGGAAAAAAGGAATCTGCATGTCGCACTATATGGCCACACCAGGGAGCTACCGAAAACCCTGCAGAGTCACGCAGCCGCTCAGGGATTGAGGGCACAAAACCCCTGCATAACTCGTTTAAGGGCAAGTGCTCTAGTGACAAACTCAAAAGAGGTATTTTTTAAATACAGCCCAGAACGCCCAGCTAACGGCAGCCTTCCTCCCAGCAGTAATTAGCTGGATGTGACATAAGGCAAGCCCCAGCTCAGGTGAAAGGTTAACGCTGTATTTGTCTTTAGCAGAGGAAGAAAAAGCCTAAATGGAGAAAGATAAAATTCCAGCATAAATCCTCCACCAAGGCTGCAATGAAATGACTCTTTTGTTTAATTATTATGAGCTGGATCGGCAAACACTAGATCCCGATGGACAGAGAGCAGCTGTTACTATAACAGAAAGACATTCATCATCCCTTCTCGGGACCCTGAAACTCTATCAACAATGCCTGTAAAACGACCCTCAGCTCCCCGCCTCCCCGGGTTTTCGCCTGGCTTTCATATTCAGACCTATTTTTAGCCAACTTTATCTTGTCGCACCACGCCTCAAAATTCTGCACGTTAGCCGGTTCGGCATCGTTTCCGCGCACAAAAGCAGCACCGGGGGACATCAACGGGGCGACTCTCGAGCGCAGGCTGCAAGAACAGCGCGTCCCTCGCGCAGGGTTTCTTCTTTCATCAGCAGTTCATTGAGAAGGAGCCTATGGACACAGTTACCGAGCCAGATACACTTGCATCTCACTTATCTCAGAGGGTACGAGTGATCTCATTTACCTCTGGGGCTTTCAGTTACCTCGGAAGGGCTTCTTTTAGCTGTTATTTACATAATAAATAGCCAATCTGTACAAGATTGCACGGGAAAGGAAATTCTATTACAAAATAATCATAAAAAAGGGTTTCTGATGTTTGCTTTTAGCAGCACTAACTCCGTCCCATTAGACGACAGCTGAAGCTATCTACGGAAAATTATCTATAGCCATAAAAATTATCTGTAAAAGACTTGCCCGGTTATCTCAGGTACAATATAAATGTTCAAATACCCCCCCCCCCCAGAAGCGGATGCATCGGGGCCAAACTCTCTGCTGATGCAAACAGGCACAGTGCCAGGGCTTCAGCCAGGCGACAGCCACGGGGACACGCACTTGCGAGGACGGTACGTTCAGTAGGGGGGTTTTTTTGTTGTTGCTGTAGGTTTTTTTGTTGTTTCCTCTTCATCACCTTCAAAACTGAGGTTGAATGAGCTTTGTGCCACCAAGCTGCACCCACGAGAGAACTGCCCAGCAACAGCAAGTGTCCTCATCAGAAATGCTCCATCAGGCTTTGCTTTTCTTTATCACCTGGAAATCCAGAACGGAGGGGTCACTGTGCTGCTGCTGCACAGGCTCTGAAAAGTGATTTAAATCTAGGTGGGAATTTCTTGCTGGAACTACTCATGCTGAGCCCTCACCTTCTACAGACCCCTGCTTCATGCTTTCAATTTAAAAAGATGCTCCAGGAGCCCAAGGAAGGGACTAAGGTCTGTTGTGAGAGCAAAACAACAGTGATCAGATAAAAACGTTGCTCTCTCCACAAGTTTTGTTGGGTCTCCTGTGTTTGGTTGGGCTTGTTCTTTTGTTTTAAAGAGGGAATTTGTCTTTGAAATAATTCAAGGGAAGCCAAGGAACATGGATGAGGTGGCTCTGCAGCAAGGGACACCCCATGACAGCATCTCCATGTGAGGGTCCACACGCAGCACTTCAGCTGGAGACACTCCAGTGTTATCATCAGTCATGACCCCACACCATCCTGCCAGCAGCCAGAACCTCCCCTTCAACTGTCTTTTCTCCTTTGGGTTGTGCTAAACTTTACCTCCTGCGCACCCCGGGCTCCTTTCTTAAACAGGACTTCCACAGCAGGGATCTGCTTCAGGTATGTGAGCGACTGGGTCTATGCCACCACCCCAAACTGGCTGTTTAGCAGCCAACTAGGCTGCAAATGGTTCTCCGGTGCAACTGCAATAGCTATTCTGGAAAATGCCTTGCTCCAGGCGTGAGGATGTGCTTCAGCAGAGCCCTTCCTATAAAAATAGAAGTGCCTGATGAGCTGGGGTGCACGTGAACACAAGAGATTCCCAGTCGAAACTTTTACGCACCCAAGTGCTACCCACTAGCCGCTGAGCTGTAACTGGATACGCCCACCACGAAAACCCGAGGACAACTGAATTTCTCAGCCTGCACATATATAGGGGAACTGGCATTCTTAACCCATTAATTACTCTCAGGAACTGAAGCTGCAATACAAATCCTGCCGTGTTTCAGTTGTTATACGAGGGAAAGAAAAATACAGGCTTGGAGAAAAACCACGAGTCAAGCGCCCGCAGGTTGCGCTGCAGTGTCTCAGTTGCCCCAAGAATGAACTTGCCAGGATGGGGCTCCCATCAAATCCGCACTTTGCTGAGCAGCCACATCTCCAGTCAACCGTAGTTTCCCCTCTGCTGAGTACAGGGACTTCTGCAAATCCACACTGTAGCAAAGCAGATGTCTACTTGCACTTGAGTGAGTGCCTACAAAGCTCTCAGGCTCTTCTGAGACCAGTACCATGGTCTCCGTACAAGTTTAACAGTATAAAGGTCAGTGTGCTGCCTTAGCTAAAGGTCTAACATCAACAGTGCAAAGCTCAAACAGCCTTCTTCCCAGCAAAACAGAGGAGACCTCATCGCTCTCTACAACTACCTGAAAGGACACTACAGAGATGTTGGTGCTGGTCTCTTCTCACAGATCATTAGCCACAGAACCAGAGAGAAAGGCTTCAACAGGGGAGGGTTAGATTGGACATCAGCAAGAAATTCTTCCCAGAGAGAGTGGTCAAGCACTGGACTGGGCTGCCCAGGGTGGGGGTTGAGCCCTCATCCCTGGATGAGTTTAAAAGTCACTTAGATGCAGTGTTGGGGGATCTGTTTTAGGGGTGAACTTGTAGAGTAGGGTTGATGGTTGGACTCAACAATCTCAGGGGTCTTTTCCAACCTGAATGATTCTATGACTAGAGAGCGAAGTTTGAGCAGCTCAACCAAACTGCAGCAACAGCTACCAGTCTGCAGAAGCAGTCAGGGACTGCAAGACAGGAGAACACTGCTAAAACTGCTTAAAAAAAGCCTGAAATACCCCCATTTTATTAAACTAAGTCAGAAAAGGGAGATTGATGTTGACTGAACATTTCTTCAGACCCTCAGTCACAATTTGTCCCTCCCCAGAAATTCAGAACTGTCTGCAGAGGTAAATGATGTATAAGCTAAATATTCCTAGAAGCCAAATTGACCAAGCTGCACGCCTAACACCAGGCATTTTAAACAGATCCTGTCAGAGGGAAGATGGGTTGGCTGCCTAGATTGACTGTTTGATAGATCAGGTACAAATGGAGCTAACTTTATCCCTCTCATCCACTCAAGGGTTTATAATCTCACACCCTGCAGCAATAAATTAGGAAGCAGCATTATGTTAGCACTACAGGCACCACACAGACAACTTATTTTGCTACCAGCTAGCAAACAAGTTCTGTAACAGGAAAAGTTTTGAATTAAAAAAAAAAACCCAAAGGTAGAGAAAGTCACAGCCCCTAACACACCACAGGGCAGTGTCAGCACCCATAGACTCTTTAAATACAACTGTGGCTGACGTGGTCAGTACAAGCCTGGGATTTTGGCAAGTGCCAGGGACACACTTACCTACCCCAGGTTTTGTTTATTTCGCTGTAAAGCTGACAGCAATACATTCCACTTCTAGCTTTACTGCTGCAGGATTAAGAAACTGCCTCTGCTCCCGTGAACCACTTTGTCCATCGTCACACAAGGCAACGCATTAGATGCAAAGAATGAAGCTCAAAATTTGTGTCTTAATTTGCTCGAGGATAAAAATTCATGCGCTTCAGACTGCAACACACTACAGCTTTTCTGGAATGTGCTTCATTCTCTCAGATAAAGAGGAGGAATTCTTATATTCTTAATGCATCACAGAATCACAGAACATTAGGGATTGGAAGGGACCTCAAAAGATCATCTACTCCAATCCCCCCACCAGAGCAGGATCACCTAGATCAAGTCACACAGGAACATATCCAGGTGAGTTTTAAATGTCTCCATAGAAGATGACTCCACAACACCTCAGGGAAGCCCCTTCCAGGGCTCTGTCACCCTCACCATGAAGTTCCTTCTCATATTGATGGGGAACCTCCTCAGTTTCAGCTCACACCCATTGCCCCTTGTCCTATCACTAGATGCCACTAAGCAGAGCCTGGCTCCATCCTCCTGACACCCACCCTTCACATATTCATAAACATTCATGAGGTCACCCCTCAGTCTGCTTTCCTCAAAGTTAAAGAGATCCAGCTCCCTCAGCCTCTCATCAGCCGCAGACCTGCAGTGCAACAGCAGAGAGAGGATGGGGCGAAACACTCTTGCCCTGCCACTGACTCACCAGATGTCTGATAAGTCACTCCTGACACAGAAAAGGTGGGAACACCTCGTAAACTTTCGTTATGTCCCATAAACTATGCACCACAGGAATAAGATGCAAAGCACCACAGATGCAAGTTTTACTTCTAACAGTTCCTGTGCAAACATTCAAACAGATTCCTTCCAAGCTCCTTAATTCACCCTCAGCTTCCCAAACCCTTCAGTGAGCCAAAGAAAGGTATTTCAGGTCAGGGCTGCCTCCTGTGCAGCCCCTGCTCTGCCTGCACCCAGCACCTCTGAGCTGCATCCTGCCCACAGAGCTCCCCTAGGATCTGAAACCAAGTCTGCGATGAAATGGCACAGCAAGCTGGAAACTGCAGATTTATTAGTGAGAAGTGAGTAATTCACTTAATTCCCCCAGCCCAGCACAAACACACTCCTTCCTTCCGCTGCATTGCTTTTATATTTAAATTTACCAACCTATGTGCATGAACCAGTCCCTGCTGGTGTGCAACCCAACCTCTGAGGGAAGGATCTCCTCCAGGAGCCAAAACACACCAACCCCTCCAACCAAGTCACCAAAAGAAAAAAAACATAATAGCGAGAGGGAAAGCGGAAAGGGTTCCAGACTTGAAGAGGGCAGACTGAGGTTGGACAGGAGGAACAAATTCTTTGTTGTGAGGGTGCTGAGATGCTGGAAAAGGTTGCCCAAGGAAGTTGTGGCTGCCCCAGCATCCCTGGAAGTGTTGGCTGGTGCAGGTGTCCTTGCCTGTCCAGGGGGGTTAGAACTGGATGATCTTTAAGGTCCCTTCCAGCCCTGGCCATTCTATGATTCTATGTCACAAGGTGGCCAGGGCACACTACCAGGTTAAAGCCTGATTTTACCCAATACACAAACAATTCCTCACACAGCTTATCTTTTCAGTAGACGTCCAAAATGTTTGCCATAACCTTGCGTGAGCTGCTTCACAATGCAGCAGGGAGCACTTGCAGGGTGCACCATCCCCTCACGCCTGGCCCCTCCACTCAGTGCTTTTGGGGTAGGGACCTTCTCCCTGCACAAACAGCAGCATGCAGAAGAGGAGCCCTATTTTCAAGGCACCCAGACATCAGTAAGGTTATTTTTTCCTTAAGTAGCATGACGGACCAATGCCACACGCTATAGCATAATCAGAGCAACAGGACTCAAATACTGGCAAAATAAGAGGCACTTGTGTGCTGGAGGGAAGCGTATTATTATTTTACAGAGTGTACACTGACAATTGCCGCTCTTAACTTTGAGTCTGAATTGAAGCCTTACTGTAGGAAAAGAGGAAGATGACAGAGAGAAAAGAACGTGGAATTGGTGGAAAGACCAATGATTACATTCAAATCTAAGCAGAAAACACACTGGGTTTGCGGAATGCAGGCAGAGTGTAAGTCTTTCATTTACTTCTCTGCCCCTTTGACTTCGCTGGCTCCAGAAAAACTTACAAGGAATATTGGGGGGGGAAGGGGGGAGGTAACATCTATTTTTGTAAGGTATCTTAAAGAACAACTGACTGAAGAGATATGAAATTATTTCAGAATGAAGTAATAATGAAGAGAATAGACATTAGTTGATCCTCAATAATTCTGTGAAGGGGAAAGGGAGAGCTTCTACTGGTGAACGCTGTGGCCACAAACACCTCTCCTAAAACACATCCAATTTCACTGATGTGAAAATCTCCACATGAAGGAACAGGCGCAAAAGAGCTTAAGTGGGAACAGGGTGCAGAATGCCAAGTGCTACACTGAATAATTCAGATCAAGGCAGCGCTATTGGCCAGGCAAGAAAATCACACCCCCCTGCTAGTTTTAAAATCAAAGGCCAAGGAAGGATAAAAGGGAAAGACAACACCTCTTTAAAGCAGAGATTACGCTCTGTGGTTCCCATTTCCCAACTTCCCACAATGTTTTATTACAGCCAGAGCAGTAGCTGGGGTAGGGCAGCGGTGCCAAGGCACGGCAGGCACCACGCTGCCCCTATCACTGCCTGCAGCTCCTCGAGGACCTGGAAAGCTCTGCTGCCTTTTTGACACCTCTCCTTCAGCCCAACAGCAAGAGAAAGCCAACTGTGCAGCAGGTACCAATCCTGGCTGCGCTAAGAGCTGCCCTTGCAAGACTGTTTTCAGTGCCTAAAGCAGCAATTCAGTAGCTGAAGCAGAGGGTAACCCCCATCAGAGCTTTCACTCAGGTCTTGATTAACACTGAACTCAACCTGGTTCTCTCCCCTGCCTCCACCCTTCCCAACTTACAGATACACAGATTTCCAGGTGAGGGATGGGAGGCACCACACAGAAGGGCTGTGCCCCTGGTTCTGAGTACCACAAGCCCTGGAGAAAGGGCAACGAGCAAATTACCTTCCCTTGGCCACACACAGCCAGGAACAGGGGAGTTACCAAGTTCCTTCTGCAACTTTTAGACTACAGTTACTTCAGTACGATCGAAATAACTGTCCTGGATGTGTTTGGTAGAAGAACAGTATATTTTACAGGGCTTGAACGATGCAGTTGCCATTAAGCTCCCATTTAATTCTGACTGTTCTAGTGCAGCTCCACATAGTCAACTACTATAAAATTGTAGAAATGTTTCTAAAAGTAGGATTTGAAATACAACAGCCAAAGCACTCTCCACTACAAGGCCCAAAAGCAGAGTAACTAGGACTTAAAGAGTTTTTTTAGACTCTGGCTAAAAGGTATCCTGGCTTTCCAGGAACAGAGCACACAAGAGCACTATTTCTGGGTGCCCAGCCTCAAAACATCCAGCTCCTTTGCTCTTGATAAATTCAAAGTCCCTTGGTTCCTTTTACACCAGCAACGCTCCCGCAGGGGAGCCCACCCCATGGACAGGCGCAATGGGTATCACAGCAATGGGATCCCTGGGTCCTGTCATACAAAAAGCTGCCCCTCCTCCATCCCAACCTGAGTGCTGGTGCTGCTTCCCAGAACTGGTGAAGCCAGGAAACCCCAGTAGATTGATGGGTAGAGCAAGGAGTGAGTGTGTGGTGGGGAAGGGCAGAGAGGGGGGGAAATGGTGGGGGAAAGAGGACAAAAACAGCAAGAAATAAAAAGGGAAGGAAAAAAAGTGAGGCCGGCTTGTTTCTTTCTTCTCTACCATCTATTCAGTGGCAGCAGGGGAGGTCTACAACTGTTGCGTCACGAAAAGCACAAAAAAACCTGACAAGCGTGTTCTAGCTGATGGAGACCAGAGTGGACAGGAGGCTGGCGACAGCTTGAACGCAGGGCGTGAGAGACCTCCGCTTTAATTGGCTGTTTCTTAGTATCTCCTCAAGCAAACGGGAGCGTTGCAGCCTCAAACACGCACGAAATGGCAGAAAATTCAGTGTGTAAATACTTTAGCCAAACTAACTACCCAGGCTCAGCTCAGCCTCACTAACTACCCAGGCTCAGCCCAGCCTCACTAACTACCCAGGCTCAGCCCAGCCTCACTAACTACCCAGGCTCAGCCCAGCCTCTCACTCCAGGCCAGGGGATGCTGGATTTTCAACCCTGCCTGACCCACAAAAACCTAACACCAAAGAGAAGATGCTTTGAAGCAGAGAGGGGAAGAAGGGAGGGGATGGTGGGGGGAGTTAAACCACAGGCTGAGCAGGACCTGGAGAGGTATTTATAAATAATACCACTAAAAATAATACACCGAGCACTCGCATCGCTAACATGGCATTTTCTTCTCCACAGAACTGTGACAATGGTTCTCTTGGTGGCGTAATTATCGAGATTTGATGACAGGCTAAAAAAAAAATAAATTAAATATATACATACACACACATTCCAAACACCTGTTCAAGAGGTTTCTGTTTTTAAAGGCCATTACCATTAACCTTGGGCCATGCACTTCATTGTGTTTAATTAGCAGGCTAATGAAGCCAGTTTTATTCCCTTTCTCAAGCACAAGAGGATAGACACAAGACAGGGGAGAAGAGGGAGAGCAGATCCGAGCACAGTTCATCGCTGCACGGCGTTAAACTCGCACCAAAATAAAAGTAACGCCATGGCTGGGGGGAAACGTGCTAGCAGAGCGCGTTCCGCAAGACAAATCCTTCTACACCTTCTGTATTTTCTGAAGCTCAGCGATTCAAGCATGAGTTCTGAACATTTGGGCTGCAGAAAAATTTGCAAACAAAGGGCTAAAAACGAACATAATGTTTTCCTCAGTGAATCCTCAGTATTCCAAAAATTAAGCCTAACAGATTTTCTTTCTGTTTTACCCTCTGAGGAGGAGCAGCCGCTCGCTTTGTTACAGCCAGCCAAGGTAGCGATGAGAAGCATCAACAATGGAGGTCAAGCGATTTTTCGAAAAGCCCACCACTTTTGCACAGCCCTAACATGTACCCAACACACAAAAGGCACGTCGCAGGAGCAGAGCTCGGTGCTGCGGACCCCAGCGACACGTTCCAACTTTGGGTGCCTGAGGTTGGTTTCCCTTCTTTTCCCTGACCGAACAGCTTTAGGAAAAACTGGGCAAGTGAAGATCGCGTTGATAAATATCACAAGAAAAGGGTTGGAAAAGAGAGGGAGGGATCTATGGAATTGCTGAGGCACTGATTTAATGATTCCAAAGGATCTTTCTGAATAAACAGAAATACATGCGTTTTCAGGGGTTCCTCCATTGTACTTTGAGGGGAGGGGGAGAAGTCAGCGTAGGTATGCCCTATCAGCTTATCCTTTCCATAGCATGATACAGTTAAGAAGCTTTCGGGGTTAATTTTTTTCTTTAAAGCAATTCCTTTCCCCCCACTCTCCCTCCCCTCCAACTTAAGATTCCTGCCACTGTGTGTGCACGCAGCCATAGGATGATCAGGTTAAAAAACAAACCCCAAACCAAGCAAAAAAAACCCCAACCCCGTCCCCAAAACAAAACCAAAACAACAACAACAACAAAATCCCAACCCCGGAAGCCATCTCCTTTATTGAATCACCCGAGATAAAAGGATTCCGAGATATATGGAAAGAAAATACATTGGCCATAAATCTCCTTTATGCGCATAATAGAATTTTCCAGCCAGGAGAGCTGTTGTGATGATAGCAACGCCGAATACTGATGGCACACACACAGAGCCACACACACACACCTCCCCTCGCCTGCTTCTTCCAAAATACCTGCTCTCCCTCAGCCCCGCCATGTAAATACAACCCCCCCCCAACACATGGAAACAAAGCTGCGTACAAGTGTCCCAGCCAGCAGATAAAAAAAGCTCCGAGCTCCCTTCGCTCACCATCACATCCAGTTATTATTTTGGTTTGCTTCGATTTTTGTGACTGGCTCATTATTATTTTTTTTTTAAGATTTCTTTTTGTTGCCTCCTCTCCCCCCCCCCCCCAAAAAAAAAAAAAATCACCTCCTCACACTTTCGGTGTGACTTGTAAAGAAAAAAAATGATGAAGCGATGGCACCGCTTCTAATGCCCGAGGCAGGCGGTGGCAGCGCATATTTAATGGGCACTCGGAACAAAGGAAGCCCCGGCTGCAGGAGAGCCCCGGGGCCGGCTCCTCCAGCCGCTCTCCGCCCCGAGCAGTCCCTTCCCCGGGGTAGGGGGCACACACGGGGAACCCCCCACCGTCACCCCCCACACACACACAAACACACCCACTTCCCAATACAATGAAGGCAACGGGAGCTCCTCGGCTGCGGGGAAAAAAGGGGCTCGGCTGCAGCATCGCTGCTTCCCACACCCTGCCCCCGGGAAGCCCTCGGTCACAAACTGTGCCCCCCCAATCTTTCCTCGACCACCCCTCCACACACACACGGGTGGGTGATGGATGTAACGTAACATGTTAGTGCCCAAAGCAGGGGCAGCAGGCTGAGCTCCTGCGGTGGGGAGTGAGGGGTAGAAGTTTGGGGATGTGGGGGAGTGTTTGTGCGTGTCGGGGGGG
>JAOXOE010000506.1:4864654-4879248 GCA_028565055.1 Phoeniculus purpureus
CTCTGTTCCAGCTCACACCCATTGCCCCTTGTCCTATCACTGGGTGCCCCTGAGTAGAGCCTGGCTCCATCCTCCTGGCACCCACCCTTCACATATTTATAGACATTAATGAGGTCACCCCTCAGCCTCCACTTCTCCAAGCTCAAGAGCCCCAGCTCCCTCAGCCTTTCCTCATCAGGAAGATGCTCCCCTCCATCATCTTTATGGCTCTAGGGAGAAGCAAGGTTTTTCAAAAAACCCAAAGGTGACATGAGAGAAGGATGAAGGACATGTGGCAGAGGGACTGGTTGGGGATATTCCAGTGGCCTGGGTTCCAGCTCAAGCTTCTTCAGGATCTCTGATGGGTTTTTGCTTCACTTATCTCTTAAAGCCTGATGAGAATGGGAACAACGGGCTTTATCTGCAGAAGTAATTAAAATGTTGTGCTCCCTGGCAGGGGAGTTAAAATCAATTTCTCAAACAGAAGAAGAGGAATTGGCCAGGCTGCTGCCATGCAGAAAAAGATCTGGGGTCATGATGCTCAGGAGTGCAGCTGAAATCCATCGGTCCTCCAGGGATGGCTGCGCCGAGGGGACTGCTGCACGAGGCATGGGGCGATGATTGAATCATAGAATGTTCTAGGCTGGACGGGACCTCCACAGGTCATCCAGTCCAACCTCCATACACAGGGACAACTCTACCTAGGTCAGGTTCCTCAGAGCCTCATCAAGTCTGACCATAAATGACTCCAGGGATGGGGCCGCCACCACCTCCCCAGGTGGCCATCAACCACCATTCCAGCCATCAACCAGCCTCACACTAAAGAGCTTTTTTCTAATGTCCAGTTTCAATCTTTCCTTTCCAAACTTGAACCCACTGGTCCTTGTCCTGTCTGTACAAACCCTCATGAAAAGACCTTCCCCTACCTTCATGGAGGCCCCCCTCAGGTACTGGAAGGTCAGAAGAAGGTCCCCCTGGAGCCTTCTTTGCTCCAGGCTGAACAGACTCAACTCTCTCAGCCTACCCTCACACGAGAGATGCTCCAGTCCCCTGATCATTGTGGTGGCTTCTCCTCTGGCCATGCTCCAGTCTGTCTGTATCCACAGCAGGATCCACTAGATCAAGTCACACAGGAACATGTCGAGGCGGGTTTTAAACATCTCCAGAAAAGGAGACTCCACAACCTCCCTGGGCAGCCCCTTCCAGTGCTCTGTCATCCTCACTGGGAAGAAGTTCCTTCTGATATTTATATTGAACCTCCTCTGTTCCAGCTCACACCCATTGCTCCTTGTCCTATCATTAGATGCCACTGAGCAGAGCCTGGCTTCATCCTCCTGACACCCACCCTTCACATATTTATAGACATCAATGAGGTCACCCCTCAGTCTCCTCTTCTCCAAGCTCAAGAGACCCAGCTCCCTCAGCCTTTCCTCGTAAGGCAGGTGTTCCACTCCATCATCCTCATTGCTCTTCAGATCTGTTTTAGGGGTGAACTTGTAGAGTAGGGTTGATGGTTGGACTTGATCCCAAGGGTCTTTTCCACCCTAAATGATTCTATGACTATGATTTTAAGGTGTTAGGTGAGGATCTTGCAGGGTTTGCAAGGTGGTTGAGGTATTGTTGATGGAACTGTTGACCTCTTAGAAGGCTTTAGCCAACTTTCTTTTCCTGTTACCTCCAGTTACCACTGAAATCAGTAGAATTCAGTGCTTCAGCGTTTGGGAAGACCTGCTACGATAGCAATTCCCTGTTTGCAGTCCATGGGATTGTGAGAGCAGTCACACGCACTTGTAGCTGATGTGAGGCTCTTAGGATTGTCGGGGTAAAGAAACAAGCCAAGAATTGAGTGTAGAAGTTGGTTTCTCCCGAGCATGAGAAATCCAGCCTTTGACAAGGAATCGCTGCACACGAGCAGAGCTTCTCCACGTGAGATACTGCAAAGACATCTCGGTTATGTTTAGTGCAAAGAGAGGCACCAAGGAAATCTCATTAGAACCTACCAACAATGAATGAAGGGAACAGGAGCGATCCGTGAGCTCTCAGGAAAAGCGAGTGCATCTCTGTGCTGTCCCTGTCCCCACTCTGCTGCTGCTTTAGCACAGAGCCCTCCCTAGAGAAGGCTCTCTGCCTTCCTGCTCTTATACCTCACGTTTTATTTGCTGGGCGACTTGAGTGATGAGCAGCAAACATCCTTGTCCTTATTTTAAACACACGCAAACGGCAGCACAGAGAAATGAAACTACTGGTACCAGGTCACTGAGCAATTTTCTGGCGGGGCGAGGACCAGAACGCAGCTCCCTTGCTCCCAAACCCATGTGCCAGCCTCCGGCTTCTCGATGACCTTTAATTTTAATCACCGTTCAGCAAAGTCTTGTTGGCCTCTTCCAGTTGACTGCCATGGGGGTAATGCCAGGTATCAAATGGAGTCACTGGGAATATCGATGCAGGAGAAGCCGATATTAGACGCTAAGAAAGAACCCAATGGAATGGGAAAGAATAGATTTAAAAAGAGTGAGGTTCTAGTGCTGCTTCCATAATACACTTCCCCCTTTAATTTGTGCCTGGTCAAAATTAAAGGAAAAAAAATTGGATTGCTAATATTAATAGATGAAATGAATCTTGAATTTTATAGTAGCGGAGGAAATGAAAGGACCGGAGTAATATTGTGTTGTTAACCGAGATTTTAATAATGATTCTGTCCTCAGTTGGTGCATTTAGTCCGCAGAAAGTAAATCATTAATGAAGAGGCGGGGAAAACAGTTCTACGGTGATGGATTTTTTAGAAGGACAGGTTCATTTTCCCAAACTTCTGGAAACTCAGAAACATGCCTGGGGCTCTAAGACTACGAGAAAAACACCTCAAAGTGCCCGTCTGCGAAGATGGGAGTCAACTGGGTGACTAACTCTGCCTGGAGTGCAATGGAGGAACCCCAAAAGAACGGCTCCCGGGGGCAGTGTCCCATTTCACACCAAACCCCCAGGCTTGAGATGCTGAGCGTAGGGAGAACCCCAGTCTTAGAGCAGTGGAGGACAAACAGCATCTGTGTAGCTGGGATTTGGTGCCTCGGAAAAAGCAAATATGGAACACACGTGCCCGCGTGTGCGTGAGAGAGAGACGGGGGAAAAGACAGAGACTCCTTAATGAGCACAGCCGCCCCCCAACAACCACCGGAGCAACTGGCAAATTAAACTTCATTTTTGTGTTTAGATCATCAAACCAATAAAGAGACGTAAACATTAAGCAACGTTACGCGAGAGCCTAGAGCGTCACCGCAAAAATCGGGGCTGTGTAATTAAAAGTACAATGCCATTCGTTTTTATATCGTTCTTCATTCACATCAACACATCTTATTACTTCCCCAAAAAAATGTAAAGCGGGCTGCAAACTAATCCAGAAGATGAAGACAAAGTGGCTATTGAACAGCCTATGCTTCTGGGTCCCTTAGATCTGGCAGCAGTCGTGATTTAATATTTTAACTGCTGTAATAGGTTGCTCTGCTGAAGAAAAGTGCATTAATTACTATGGGGAACCTAGGGGAAAAAAAATCTAATTAAGAAGAATAAAATCATTCTTATTGACTGGGAAAAATAGAACTATGTAAAGGGAAATGAAGGATGAAGAACTGAAGACACACAAACATTAGTAAGTGTGGTCTGCGCAGGGTGGGAAACACTTCTGCAGTTGCTGAGTCTGGCTGGAGATCACGGTTTGCTGTGGTGAAAACTCCTTTCCAGTATCTCACCCACTGGAAGCACCTTCTGATCAGCTGCAGCACAGGGAGTAGGGTTTGCTCTGAGTGCAGCTTGGCGTGTCCATGCACAGCCAGCCCCACTGGCCATATCTGGAACAAGAGGCCAAGAGCATGAGGTTGCACTTGTGGATCGAGTATGGGCAATAAAATTCATAGCATCATAGAATCATTCAGGTTGGAAAACACCCTTTGGGATTATTGAGTCCAACCATCAACCCTACTCTACAAGTTCAAGAGGCCCCTGGAAAGGGCTGCCCAGGGGGGTTGTGGAGTCTCCTTCTCTGGAGATGTTTAAAACTCTCCTGGATGTGTTCCTGTGCGACTTGGTCTAGGTGATCCTGCTGTGGCAGGGGGATGGGACTGGATGATCTTTCGAGGTCCCTTCCAATCCCCGATGTTCTGTGATTCTGTTTTCCTATCTGCATGTGCATTGCTTGAAGTCACCCAGCAGAATCGAGACAGTACGGGTCAGTTTTAGTCTCTGCAGCGACACAGCTGTTATTTGTACACGAGGATCTACCGTGTGTGTTCAGATGTAAATCTCTCCTGACCTGTTTACCCATGAACCTTTCAAATCAAATTAAAACGTCTCTCTTCTTCAGGCAACGCTGTCTGTTGCTCGTATTGTAGCAAAACCTAAAGTAGACCTAATTTAAAACGTAAAAACCTAACTTAATGTATAAAAACACGTGCTTGGCAAGGTGTTTACACTGTGGTTTTCCCTCACCAAAGGAGCAGCAGGTCATGCTGAAGGCATTTGTTTTTAAGACTTACTTAAGACTTACTCAAAGACTTAAGACTTGCTAACTGTGAGAGAGCAGCAAGACAGGCTTGGAGCCAAAAGGTGAGCGTGACAGAATCATGGTGTCTGATGTCTTCGTATATCACATGAACGTCTGCAAGCAAGAGAGAAGAAAGTCCTGGAGGGAAAGCTGAGAGAGCACTGCAAGCACTGATTTAGGAATCGCGTTTCTGTGGGCACAGGCGTGCTGCCACCTTTTTTTTATGTTGGAAAATAATGAGGTTGTCAGTTGCAGAAGAAACAAATTCCATCTGCAAAGCTCCTTTCTGTGCACTGCATTGTCTTCAGCAGTAGGAAACATGATTTAATTTTAAGAGCATTTGCTAACAGATTCTGAAAGACACTCAGCAACTGCCGTTTTAGCTCAGCTCACTCCTGCCTTAGCCGGGTGTCCTTGAGAACTGTCGTAGCAGCAGATGTTTTCAGGAGAATGCATTTCCCTGAGATACCCTGCAGTTGGGCATCGGCGTCGGGGATGAGGCAATGGGAGAAATATTTGGGCTGTGGGAAGACGTACTTTGGAAACATTTGGGCTTTTGGGAAGGGAGATTAACCTTTATTTTCCATTTAGTTTGTCTTGGTTTGGGCTTGAGTTTAATTTTTAATATCCTTACAAAGAACAGTATCTTTGAAATTCATGAAATGAAGAGAAGTTCCTGGAGGGTGGTAAAACCGCTCGAGTGGACTTTTGTTAGCCATGGAAAAATAAATGTTAGGGATTGGAAGGGACCTCTGGAGATGTCCTGGCCTAATCCCTTCACCAATCCTTCCAGCAGGATCAGCTGGGACAGACCACACAGGAGCGTGTCCGGGTGGGTTTTGAAACTCTCCAAAGATGGAGATTCCACACACTCCTCAGCAGCCTGTTCCAGTGCTCTGTCACCCTCACAGTAAAGAAGATTTTCCTGATGCTGAGCTGGAATCTTCTGTGCTCCAACTTATACCTGTTGCCCCACATCCTAAGACAGGGCACCAACAAAATTAGTCTGGTGCCTTCTTCTTGACATCCACCTCTCAGATATTTATAGACATTAGTAAGATCTCCTCTCAGTCTTCACTTCTTCAGGCTGAACAGCCCCAGTTCTCTCAACCTTTCCTCACGTTCAAGACCCTTAATCATCCACATAGTCCTCCATTGGACTGTGTCCAGCAGTTCCTTGTCTTTCTTGAGTTGGGGAGCCCAGAACTGGACAAAGTACTCCCGATGTGTTATCACCAGGGCAGAGTAGAGGAGAGGGAGAACCTCCTTTGACCTGCTGGACACACTTTTGGTGGTGCATCCCAGGATACCACTGGCCTTCTTGGTCTCAAGGGCACGTTGCTGCCCCATGGATAACTTCATATCCACTAGGACTCCAAGGTCCTTTCTCATGGAGCTGCTTTTCAGCAGGAGATCCCCTAATCTGTCCTGGTGCATGGCAATGTTCCTCCCCTGGTGCAGGACTCTAAACTTTTCCTTGTTGAGCTTCATTAGGTTCCTCCTTGCCCAACTCTCTAGCCTGTCCAGACCTTGCTGAGCGACAGCACAGCTGTCCAGTGAATCAGCCAGTCCTCCTGGTTTTGCATCGTCGGCAAACTTGCTGAGGGTGAACTCTGTCTCCTCATCCAGGTCGCTGATGAAGGTGTTGAACGCGATGGACCTTGGCATTGAGCCCTTGGGAACAGTAGCTACAGGCTGCTGATGGGACTCACTCTGCACTGCTGATCACAACCCTCTGAGCTCCGTTCTTCAGCCAGTTTTCAACCCACCTCCCAGCCTCACAGGCCTATGGATGTCAGTGTGTGTTCAGTTTGCCCATGTGATCTCTAGCCCAATCCTCATGGAGCAGTGGAGATTCTTCCTTCTTCCAGGCTTGCTCCCACTTGAAAAGAAAGGGGAAGCCCAGCATGAGGTTACTTTCACTCAACATTAGGTGTCTGTTGCAGAGACAGGGTCTACAAACCTCTTTTTCACAGTTAGCAGGGAGAGCTTCCAGTGGACGACCGATCTCAACTGCTCCAAGCACTCGTTTTGGAATAACCTGGTTGTGTCCTAGAAGTAGTCATTTACTTCCACTCACCAGAAGGACAAGTAAGTTCAATTAGAGACTAATTCAAATGTCGACATGGAAGCCAGATGTGTCTTCCACATTCTCTGTCATTTTAACACAAGTTTTAAAGTACTTGATAACTTGCTTCGATTGAAAAAGGCTCAAGGAAGTATTTAGCTGCATCGAAGTGAACCCAAACAGTCGCATCACGTCCGTGCTTGTGTACTTTAGGAGGACGCAGCGAACGCTACCAAGCAGCTTAGAAGCTCAGCAAGTTCTACTTGTACTCAAGACACGAGGCGATCGGGATGCACACGTTAGAAAAATGCAGAGAGGGTCATACTGGTGTTTCTGCAACTGCTGCGAGAGACACCTGAAGGCCAAAACATAACTTGCTGGTATTTCTACTTGCCCGCCAGTTACAGAAACCCGAGCTCTCTCTTGGCTCTGAGGAAATCTGGGATCCGAATTACCTGCCAGCATAATTCTCAGTGGAAGATGTGAGTCAGCCTTTAGGGAGGTGTCAGAGGTGCC
Organism: Phoeniculus purpureus; assembly: GCA_028565055.1. Taxonomy (NCBI): domain Eukaryota; kingdom Metazoa; phylum Chordata; class Aves; order Bucerotiformes; family Phoeniculidae; genus Phoeniculus; species Phoeniculus purpureus. The sequence goes on from JAOXOE010000506.1 coordinate 4,871,752, forward strand.
TACAAACCCGGACAGCAGTAGCTATCAGGAGAAGTGGATTGACTGCACCCAGGGCTGCCTGGCACTCCAGCCACACACGAGTCTGGATGTCGGTCACGAATGTCTTACTACACAGCAAAATCCCCAAGCTTTAAGGAATGCTCTAAGAAAAACAATGCAGTAAGGTAAGTGCAGGACCACACGTACAACAGAGGAATCTCCCACCTAAGGGTACCCAAGTGAACCGCCACTCACCAAAAGCGAGGTGAGGAATCACTCAATCCTAGGGAAGTTACCTTGGAGGGTGTCCTGGCCCGAGGGAAGGCTCCTCAAACTGGAGCATCTGCTGCTCTGAGGAAGACCAGCCCAAAGTCGGTTCCAGCAGGGCTCTGTTTATACCCCGAGCCAAGTGTGACCCGGGGACGCTCTGATTAGTTGCTGATAAACGCCGACAAAGGTAGATGGGGTGGCAAGGGAGACAAAACATAAATAAATCAAGTACAGGAGCTCTTTGACAGGTCCCTGCCAAGCAGGAGGGTGATCTGCACTTGTCTTGTGAGGTCTGAATGCGATTGTCTCGCTGCGTGTTTCTCAAGTCTCGCTGAGAAGTGGCCTGAGCACCCCAACTGCTGTGGGTTACGGATGCAGCTTTGGACATTCTGATAGGGAAATCACCAGCCCACAGTGGCCTTGTCCTAGTAGGCTGCCTGTTGGTGGAAGTCAAGGTCTGTGGAGTCTTCAGAGGCTTTTCCTTCTTCTCTGTGTGCCAGTATATTCTCTATCCAGATGACATTTACTGGATAGAGTAAGGGTTGAGCCCTTTGAGATCTAGCAGGCTGCAACGTTGTTAACGAGAGGTGCTGCTGTTCCGAGACTCAAAACCTCCACTGAACAGGAGAAATCTTACCACAGAGTTCATGACTCAGCTTGATGGCAGAAACTCCGGGTGTTGGAACATGCCACGCACCACTAGGTATGTCTTCCTGTTCCTGTAGCGTTAGTGACGCTAGTTCTTCCAGGGGCACCCTTCTTCCATGCTGTGCTGAACTGCCCACCAGTAAGGGCTTAGGTGGCCCTTTCCGAAGGACCAATGTGGCAAATCAATGGGGTATGAAGAACCGGAATGTCCTCACAAGTGAGCAAGTCACTGAGGATGTGACAGGGATGAACCTCTTGCATTAAGACTCCTGGACATCTGTGTGTTGTGCGTGACACAATGAACGATGAGTATTTACGTGCTGGGGACGGGGTGTATTTCCTCTCCTAGGAAGTACGAACACAGCCAGTGTGGTCTGAAACACTCTAGGCTCAAATGGATTTGCCTCAGTCGGCTCAGCAAGCACAGCTTGCTCCTCACGGTGAATGACGTAGTACCCAAATGGTCTGAATGATTAAGACCATCCTATCGACTCTCTCATTAGCAGTGTGGCTTCAGTTTGGATGATGCTGCTTTAAAAAACACGATTTCTTTCCTAGCTGCTCAGCAAGGCTAAACACAGCTACACCAAAAATAGACCTGTTTCTTTTTCCCAGCTTCATCACGTTTCCAATCCCTAATGATTCTGTGATTCTACGATTCTACATCAAGAGCAATTACTACCCAGGTCCTGAAGTATACAGGATGAACTCCAACTGATCTTGGTAGGAAGAGAAAGCAGCTGCATCTGCAGCCCGGTTCTTTGGTGTTTGCAGAAATGACTCATACAACAATTTTAATCTCACGTTATTAACATTATTTATAAAGATAGACAAATGTTATTATCCACCTGCTGCAGACAACGTCTGTGTAACGAAGAGGCAATGGTTGTGCCGGGGTCTCACGGGTAGTACTCTAGATTCTGCCACGAAGCTTCACTGTGTCAGCATCATTTACAGCTTCTGCTGTGGGAGTGCGTTACGTCAGCACCACTCACTGCATCTCTACCGAGGAATGTCGGCGTTCAGCAGCTGGTTTGTCTCTTTCCTCCGCCTGAGTAGAAAGTCTTGCATTTCAGTCGTGTGAACTCTAAATTCACCCAGCTTTCAGGCAGGTTTCCTTCACATGCTTGATAAAACCAGTGCTGTAGGAGGAGAGCGGCGTGGGACGCTTGTGTGCATCATCTTCTGAAGCAGCGTCAGGTATTTGTACCAACTGCCCTCCCTCCCTACCCCCCGTTTTTCCTAATGCAGTAGCAAGAATCAGCCACGATAAATCCCTTTGTCGTACGGCAAACGCATGGAGACTCGATGCACTCAATTATCGGGAGACTTGATCAAATTGCCTAGTCCAGTCCAGCTACTGTAAGGAGGATGAGTTTTTCTGGGGTTTTGTAGTCCGAAGGAGGTAGATGCCGGGGTTCTGCAGTGTACCTTGGAGAGCAGTCCGAGCTCCCAACAGTAGCAAATACCAGAACCAGCACACTCTGGGACGGCTGCAGTCTGAAAGAACCTATTTATAAAAATACAATTGCAGCAGTACACTGGAGAAGGCAGGGAGCGAACTGCAGTGCACTGCAGGAAGCACTGCCTGGGAGTGTGGTATGGCCGAGACTTTCAAATCAAGTCTGATGCTGAATGAAATCCACCGCTGAACCTCAGCGCAGCTGGCAATGGGTGATCTGGAGACGCAGTAACTTACAACTCAGAAGTGTTTATTGTCCAAGACGTTGGGCACCACAGTCCCTCCAAATTAGCAGTGCCTTTTGCTAGTGTTCCAATCTCCAAGTCTATTTTGTGAACTTAATACAGCAGCAAAAGACATCAGCAGAAGGACCATTTAATGGTTTTCTACAGTGGAGAGGTAAATTGAATTGTTTTGTTTCCCGACCACAATACTGCTGAGTCAGCGCTCTGTGTCTGCGAGCAGCCGGCGCAGCGCGGCTTCATTCCGCGACAGAGCTGTGTTGCTTGTGACCTGACCTGCAGCTGTTTAAACGAGGAGAAACCATTCGAAACTGCAGGGATTCTTTAGTTTTCTTACCCATCCTACCCAAGAACGCGGCTTCGGCGACCACCTCACCCAAAGAAGAAAATCCCCCATGGACTTCAAAGAGAAGCAGTAGACACTAAAGATGAAGCTTTTCTTTTGAATGAAGAGAGTCTGGTCGTAACCAGAGCCACCACGGCAAACACTGCCGGCCCCCTTGGAACCTAGGAGCGTAACGGGAGCGAGGGGCGTCGCTCTCCCAGTCTTTGGGAGCTTGTTAGACCAACAAGCATACCCGCGATGGAGCTGGTTACCTAAAAATGCATCTAGTCATGCTGACAGTGCAGAAATGATGACTTTTAACTCACTTTAACTGCAATATGTTGGTTAAATGGCATGAAAAATTTTGTTCATGCACGTGCTCTGCTATGTCGCAGGCTTTTGCTGCGTGGGAAAGAGTTACGCAGGTCGAGCGTGCGTTGCTGTAGGAGCTGTCAGACGAGGAGCCTGTGCCACTAGCAGAAAGCACCCACCATTTCAGTAATCCCGACAAACAGTGACGTAGGGTCCCCTAATAACGACAGCGATCGCTCTCCAGGTGTTGACTGCTCTCTGCAAATGACTGTGGGTTATCTTCTGCGGCAGTCGGTCTTCCCCGGATGACTAGACCACGTCCTTTTAATTGATAATGAGGGGAGAATTAACCCCCGCTTCGCCCTGCTACGTTTTCTGATGCCGTTCCGGAAGCACCTTCCGGTCCTACGTGCTTGGTGTTTATGTGCTGGACACATGAACAAACCCACGACATCGTCTGCTGTGATGTTTAGCCAAGAGAACTGGAGTTTGAGCGTGTTTGCAGCCTGTTTGGGCAGAGAAGGACGCTGCTGCGCTGGTACTTCTCTGATGGGCAATACGATGCACGTTCGTCCTTTCCTGATGTTTGGATTTGCAAGACACACAAGCCTGAATGTGCTCTGTCTTTTATTCTGGGGGGGCTTCGGCAGCTTTAGAGCTTCCTGACCTCAACAGAAGCGTATGCAGTAACTCGGATACACGCGATAATCAAGGCTGTAAGGCACGACGCATTTGTACAGGAGCTACTAGGAGTCCTAGAAGACACTAGCGCTAAGTAGATGTAGTTCTTAGTTAAAGTGACCTGGTTAACTCTGTTCCTGTGTCCTAGATTAAGACCATTCTTGTTGCCCTAAAGCAGGAACGGAACTCCTGTTACATGTTGGAAGACTTCCTTTAACAAATTGGGTGAGCCAAATGTGACACACATCGACGCTTTCACCGGCAGCAGCTGCCTGAAGACTGGTAAGTGGGAAGCTAACTGTGTGGGCACCTGGTAAGAGAACACTGCAGGTTTCCTGACGATGCTGGCTATTTGCCCTCTGTGGTTCTTTTCTTGTCTGCTGTTTTTCTGTCAGTAAAATCTGACCAACTCCACAAGACATCGGCTGTGCCATTTCCTCATCTCTTTGTACAAAATGGCTAATGAAGATCACAGACTGTTACAGGTCGGAAAGGACCTCGACAGACCATCCAAGTCCAACCCCCCGCCTTGCTGGAGCAGGGTCAGCCTACAGCACCTGATGTACCCGGACTGTCTCCCATCCAAGTACAAACCAGGCCAGAGCCTGCTTAGCTAACCAGCACCCCATCTCTACGATACGATAAAGGGTGAGGTGCAGGTCCTCTACAGGCAAACCTAAGATCTTGTTGTGGGACTGAAGCTACCCACACGTGTGCTATGCACGTGCTCCCCAAACCAGGCCAAAAGACCTGTGTCTGGACTGGTGCACACATTGTCCTCCTCACTGAACGCAGCTATGTGGGAAGTACCTGCCTGCAGCAAGAAAGGCGATAAAGTCTCACGCCTAAGAGTAACAGAGAGCTTACTTCACTCTCCTTAGAAAATACCGTGTGCCAGTTTCTAGAGGCTAAACACTAGATGCTGCTTCGATGCTTTTCTCTATTGAACATCTTCCTGGTAGCTTTTATCTCTATGAAGAAAACAGCTGAGCCTCTGCACAGTGTGCTTGTTAAGCTGTCACCAGACACAGAAGATCTGAAAGACAAAGAAGCTTTTGAAGACAGCGAGATAGAAGTACTGGTAAATACAGAATAAAAGCAGAGATGGGTCTTCTGTTATTTAGGTCCCTGCTTAATTTGCTTTAACACCTCAAATGCACTTGTTCAAGAAGCATTACTGCTCTAACAGCCCTTGGTCTCAAGATGAAGCAGCCCACGTAAATGAAAGTTCCTGGAGACACCATGACAAGTGCAATTACTTTAAGAGGGACTGAGCTGCAAACAGGTTGTTTTACACTGTTTCGTGTGTAGGGGATAGACCGTCAGACAAAGCAAGGCTGGGAATACTGTGAGAGCAAATAATTGTAAAGCTTGATGCGATAACGTTGTGAGGGAGCTGTGCGGCCGTGCAGAACAGCCAGGACGTTTATCCACAAACGCACACGGTTGTGCACGACCCGATACACGCTGCCGAGAAACTCACCCGCTGTCGGTGGTGGTGTTTCACCGGCGCCTGTCAGCACGTCTGGCTAATCTGAAACCAGCTCAGCTATTTCTTCAGCTTGGAGGCTAGCTAGAGCTCACCCAACGCAGGGCTTGACTGTCTTTTTGTTTTCAGGATGTAGATTCAGATGTCACATGGCCACCCAAAAACTGTTCTGAAAAACGTCAGTTTGATGGCAAAGGGAATGGGGAGCTGGTAGAAGAACTCAGATGGGACGGCGTTGAGGAGCTGGTAGAAGAACTCAGATGGGACAGTGTTGAGGAGCTGGTAGAAGATGGGACAGCGTTGAGGAGCTGGTAGAAGATGGGACAGCGTTGAGGAGCTGGTAGAAGAACTCAGATGGAACAGTGTTGAGGAGCTGGTAGAAGAACTCAGATGGAACAGCGTTGAGGAGCTGGTAGAAGAACTCAGATGGGACGGCGTTGAGGAGCTGGTAGAAGAACTCAGATGGGACGGCGTTGAGGAGCTGGTTCAAGAACTCAGATGGGACGGCATTGAGGAGCTGGTTCAAGAACTCAGATGGGACGGCGTTGAGGAGCTGGTAGAAGAACTCAGATGGAACAGCATTGATTCAAGGGTGTTACATGAACCCCTTTCATAAGGGCTTTTACCAGATTTTATAGGAACTGAATGGATGCCACATCTGTTGGAAGTGGACAGACAGGGACAGGACATTCAGCAGAGCAGGATCCCGAAATGGCGTGTGAGCTTTTAAGAGCAAAGTGAAGGTAAACTTTGAAAGTACCCTGAGATTATGCACCTGAGTATCCAGGAAGTTACTTTTGGAAAGTAAAGATATGATGAGTTTTTGGGAAGAGAGGTGTTAGCTCTTTTCCACAAATGTAGTTAAAGATGATGAAACCTTGAAACGATATATTGTGAGAGAAGGCCAGATGGAGAATGTTCCTAGAAGAACAGTTAATGATGCTGAGCTTGATTTGTTAGTCATAGCTGGAGATGTGTCAGCTGAGGCAATTGCTTGGAAAGAGAACACCATGTAAGATGAGCAAAAGGCTTGAGAGCCTGCCCTGGGGAATAATGGTTGAGTAGGGAAAGAGCAAAAAGCCTCAGCAAAATATGACCTAAAAGAAGAGTCTTGGAAAAAATGGAGCAAATCTTTAAGCCCACTTGGTTTGAAATGCCAGGAAGGCAAGAACGGCAACAAGATTAGGAGGAAGGCAGGAGAGAAGGCAAAGATGGGAAATGAAGGTCAAGATGAGGAGGAAGAGTGGGCTGCTCCCCAGGGAGAGGAATGAGAAATGACAACTGCAGTGAGACAGCTGGGGGCAGAACCTTCCCTGTTTCTCATTCCTTAGGCACTTTTTAATTCTGGTGTGAAATCTGAGCAAACGACAACACTGTCTTCTAAAAGCTTAGAGATTTCTTCTAACCATTACAGCGTAGTCTAATCATTTATTATATACTGGGAGTTATTTTCAAGACTAAGTGCATCTTAAGCTGAAGATCCACCTGCTAGGACTGGATTTAAGAAAGAATTAGTAAATGTAGTTTTCTTACTAACGACTGATATTTCGCACTTACTGCAGACAACGGGTTAAATGAGCTACCACACTAGTCTTGCAGCTTTGGCATGAAATCTGAAAGACCTGCAGGAAGCACTGGCTCCGGCAGCAGGACAGGTCAGGCAGCACGAAGGCTGAGCCCAGCTGAGGTCTGGTACCATACTGTGCCTTTGCTGAAACGTTCCTGTCTCCTTGGAGCCAAAGTACTGGGCTGGCTTTTGACAAACAGGGAGATGATTTTAGCTAATGTGAATATTTGCTTTTGCTTGAGGCTTACGTGAAAAAAAATGAGCAGTGGCAGGGGCTGTTTTCACATGGGCGGCAGTGGCCACTGACTAAAGTCCTGCCACTGGAGAGCGGTATTTTAGGCTGACTGAGCACTACTCAGATCAAGTAGCATCCTGGGGTGGATGGGAGGTGGTTAGCAGTTCGAGGGAGGTTCTCCTCCCCCTCTACTCTGCTCTAGTGAGACTGCATCTGGAATCTTGTGTCCAGTTCTGGGCCCCTCAGTTCCAGGACACAGAGCTGCTGGAGAGAGTCCAGCGCAGAGC
>JAOXOE010000506.1:4928313-4943413 GCA_028565055.1 Phoeniculus purpureus
AGGGAGGTGGTTGAGGCCCCGTCCCTGGAGGTGTTTAAGGCCAGGCTGGATGAGGCTCTGGCCAGCCTGATCTAGTGGACACCTATGGGATGTCCCTGTTTGTTTGAGGCAACAAACCTTTCCATACCCAAAGCAATGTTCATCTCCTGTGCTACCCTGTGTCCAGAACTTTTCTTGACTGTAAGTAACTACTTGGTTGTTTGATCCCTTGCAAACATAGGCAATGGCTTCAGTGATGGTCTTGATCCATACAGAAGAACGAAGGTACAGCTATTTCACACAATCATTTAAGTAGAATTTCACAAAATTCTTTAAGTAGTAATGCTTAACTTCTCCGCTGATGAGCCAAAATTATCGGCAGATTTTCTGCTACGGGCATGTCTTTAATAGAAAAGTGTCTGCAACACAAACAAGTGCAAGGAACTGAGAAGAAAATGAAAACTTCTAAAATGAACTGACCTTTGTAACTATCTAGATCACTTTGCATTTGAGACAGTCTGCCTCTGCTACCAACTAGAGTAAGACCACTGATTCACAAGCAGCTGCTTCTGACTTTTTACACTGCAAAGAACAGTCTGCAGGGGCAGATCCTGCACTTTGGCGGTTAAGGCACTGCAATTGGGCTGTACAGGGTGGTCCCATCCTTCCCATGCTCTGCGTGTGCAACAGGGCAAGTCTATATAGAGACAGAGCATTCCTGCACACCTTCATTTCCACACAAAAATTCAAGTTAGTGCATTTTGGAGCTAAGTGGCTGTAGACACTTGTAACCGTGACCAATTTCTGAGGGAGTATTTGAGTTCAGGGTTCAGAGTAACTGAGAAGAAGAATCAGGTCAGCCTGCAGTTCCTGCTTCTTTGGAACATCTTTCCTAAGTTTCCATGCTACCATCTCAAAAAGCAGGCACCCTTCTACTATCTGCAGCCCTTGCACCCATTTGCACCCTTTTCCCCCCAGGCAGTGTGGCTGCCTGGCAGCAAACAGCTTAGCAAGGCTGGGCTGTGTGAGATATGAAATTCTCCAGAGCATTGGGTACCCCTGAAACCAGCTTGTGTGGATAAGCACCCCTGAACCTTCCTTTACCAACATCTGCTCTCAGCTGGGGCATAGAAACGCAGAAATGGTGTTTGCACACCAAGTTGTGACTAATTACACAAGGGTGTGAAACTAATGCACATAAATCCTGATGGGAAGGAACACTGCCGTGATCAGATGCCTCATTACATCTGGCTGAGATTCTCTGCATGAGAGAGAATTGCATCCCAGCACAGATCTTGCTGTCACCTGAGATCTGCCTTTCCCCAGGGTGTCTACACATGCAAATTCAGGTTAGAGCTGGGCACCCAAATCAGTAAAAGCCATGAATTAGAGGAGCCAAGGGTGGCACTAAACCAAGGCTGCTGACCAGAAGTGTGACAACAGGTCAGGCAGGAATGGGGTATCTTCTGCATGGTCATAATGGGGGCAATGTGGGGGTGATATAGGAAACAAAGAAAGCAAGAAAGAGCAGAGACAATGACCAGCAAGTTCCTGTGGTTATCTTGTTATGTAGAGATACACTCCCACCCTATTGCATAACATGGGTACAATTTCCTCTGAGCCATAAAAAAAGATTGTCCCAGGCACCCAGGGTGCTGCTGCTGGGCTCTTGCAGGGTGTAACAAACAGTCCTAAACTCAGATATCCCACATAATCAAGACAAAAATGCTGAGTACATCTCAGCCACAGCGCTGGCTTTTCACCAGCAGTGTCAACCCAAGTGCCCTCATGTCAGCTGTAAAAACTGGGATCGCTTAAAAATTAATTGCATTTCTAAGAAAACTTCATTTCTTTGCCTTGTAGGACTTTGAATATTTTAAAGTCTGGAATTTAAAGTAAGTTTTTAGACCAGAAGGTGAAGAGAACCCTGATCTCATATTTATTCAGACTCCTTCAGAAGTTATGGCTTCAGGGAAAAGAATTAAAACCTCATGCTAAACCTGGCAACTCTCCTTTACATTTCAAAGCTTTAGTAACCACTTGTTTCTTCTAATTGCACTGGGGAAAATCAGGAATATTTCAACCAATCCAGTTAAATCAGTTTGAGCATTATATTCTGGCATGAGCCTGAATCCACCCACGGCTATCGCAGAGCTGCACTGAGGTAGTAACTGTACAGTACTGAGTCTATTCCCATAACTGTACAGTACTGGATCTGCTGTAGTGACTGGGCAGTACTGGATCTGTTGCAGTAACTGTACAGTACTGATCTGTTGCAAGACTTCTGCCCACTCGATGCAGTACCCTAATCACAGAATCATCATGGCTGGAAAGGACCTCCAGGGTTATTGAGTCCAACCTTTACCCTATTATCTAGCTGCTAGACCATATCCCTAAGTGCTGTGTCCACTCGCTCCTTAAACACCTCCAGGGACGATGACATGACCACCTCCCTGGGCAATCCATTCCAGTATCTAACCGCCCTCTCAGTAAAGAACTTCTTTCTAACATCCAATCTAAACCTCCCCTGATGCAATCTGCAGTGCAAACCAGAAAAAAAGCAACTTGTTTGTGGCCACAGAGGAAAGTTAACTGATCACAGGATAGACCATAATGCTCTACAGATTTTTGTTGGCATCTTCGTCAATACATCACAAACTAGGCGTGAACTAGTGAAAAATGATCCACAGGAGAGTATTCTGTGAAACACTAGGACTACTTGGTTTATGCTAAGACTAAACCTTCCTGAAAGCTTTCGGTGCTCCTGGTTATGAGAAACAGTAGGGCATTTTATCCATTTATGTCATAAAACTTTCTCCCTAGCAGAATGTGTCTGATTTAACTTGAACAGAGAAATCCTGACCTATATAGCTGTGCAAACAAGCACTGCTTACACAAGTCTCAAACTTTGAGCACCAAATAGCACATCCTCATGTTTATCCAACCAAAACATACGCACAGGCACCAGCAAAGCAAATGTTCCTGCACAGCACTGCCCAGGCACTTTATCCACTTTACGCAGCAGCTCTTGATCCTTCAAATGAACCTGCTAACAAGCAGTACCAAAGCTTGTTATTCCAAGGTCTCTTCCAATCCCTAATGTTCTGTGATTCTATTAAATAAAAAATAAATTTTTTCTTCACCTCGATGCACTCAAAACCATAGGATGCTACTGAATCAGCAGACTCAGACCGAAGAGCTCTGGTATCTCCAGCGGGCTTGAGTCAAGCTGTAAGCTGTTCAACAACTTGCCTCATATATACTGGTCTGGAAAGTGTTGCACAAGCAACACTCAGTTTTCAGTGCTGTTTGGAAAATCTACTGATTTTCCTTGTACTAGCACTCAGTTTTCATCAAGCAGGGCTACTGCTCATTTAACAAATAGTGGTACGTTTGAAAGAACACAAGAAGCATTCAGAAAAGGTGTGGACTCTCCATCCATGGAGATATCTGAAACCCAGCTGGACACAGACCTGGGCAACCTGCTTTAGCTGACTCTGTTAGAGTGGAAATTTGGACCAGATGATCTCAAGCCATCCCTTCCAACCTCAACCATTCTGTGATTCTATGAACTCATTTCTTGATAGTTTAAAATGGGTTTTCCTATTGAAAGATCGGTTGCTCAGGGAACTTAAATTGTCATTAGTAGATCATCTGCAACCTTGTTCCAATGATTTATTACTGGGAGATGATTTGGCAGAAGCTAAGCAACAGGTAGGGATGTTGGGCTTTCATTAGACGTGACAGAAGATACAGACAGTGGTGCTTAGCGGCAGGTGCTGATCCTGTCATTGATAAACACCAACATCTAGCCAGTGGAAAAGAGGATCAGACTACAGTGTCTTGCTTTTCCAGAATTTTGAAATTTGTCCTTCAACTGCCCTCAGTGACATCACCAGTTCTTCCCAAAGAATACCATACTCCCTTCTGAGTGGCATTTCTTAGGGGCTGAACACTTCAGCAAAGCTAAACTAATTTGACAACAATAAATGACAGCAATGAAACACAGATCTGTCCCAACAGAACTTCTCCTATTGTGTGTTCCCCAAGTCAAAGAGCACTTTTTAACTCAACTTTTCCATTAACTATCTCATTTTATCTTCTGAGTAACAATCTTCATAGGCACCTGCTGAGAATCAAGGCAGTGCATCAGCAGGAACCCTTCCAGCACATCACGGACAACAGAAGATACTAACAATCTCAATTCACCTTGAGCTGTCTGTCATTAGCCTTGCCATGAATGTCTACTTCAAAATAATTCATAGAATCATAGAATCATTAGGGATTGGAAAGATCATCTAGTCCAATCCCCCTGCCATGGGCAGGGACACCCCACCCTAGATAAGGCTGGTCAGAGCCTCATCCAGCCTGGCCTTAAACACCTCCAGGGACAGGGCCTCAAACACCTCCCTGGGCAACCCATTCCAGGCTCTCACCACTCTCTCACTGAAGAACTTCCTCCTCACATCCAGTCTAAATCTGCCCATCTCCAGCTTTGCTCCATTGCCCCTAGTCCTGTCACTACCTGATATCCTAAAATGTCCCTCCCCAGCCTTTTTGTAGGCCCCCTTCAGATACTGGAAGGCCAAAAGATGCTGCAGGGAGACCTTGACAGGCTGGGTCAGTGGGCAGAGGCCAACGGGATGAGGTTTAGAAAGGCCAAGGGCAGGGTCCTACACTTTGGCCACAATAAACCCCTGCAGCTACAGACTGGGGTATGAGGGGCTGGAGAGCGGCCTGGCAGAGAGGGACCTGGCAGTGCTAGGTGACAGCTGGCTGAACAGGAGCCAGCAGGGTGCCCAGGTAGCATGAAAGGCCGAGGGCATCCTGGCTTGGATCAGCCATAGTGTGGCCAGCAGGACTAGGGATGTCATTTTCCCCTGTACTGGGCCCTGGCGAGGCCTGTCCTCGAGTACTGGGGGCAGTGCTGGGCCTCTAACTTAAAGACATTGAGGGGCTGGAGCAGGTCCAGAGGAGCAACAAGGCTGGGGAAGGGACTGGAGGGAAAGTCTGATGGGGAGAGGCTGAGGGAGCTGGGGGTGTTTATCCTGGAGAAGAGGAGACTCAGGGGGGACCTTCTCCTTCTCAACAGCTCCCTGAAGGGAGGTTGGAGTCAGGTGGAGGTTGGGCTCTTCTCCCAGGCAACCAGTGCCAGGCCGAGAGGGCCGGGCCTGAAGCTGCCAGGGGACGGTTGGATGTCAGGAAGCCCTTCCTCAAGGAAAGGGAATGTACCTACAGCATGTAGGTTCATTAGCTAACAAAAAATGAATGAAGTGGCACAAAACCAGACAGAACAAAATCGAACCTCAGGAAGCACTCAGAGGAGGCAGGGTCAGCCTCACCAGCCTCTATAACTAGATGGCTGCAGGTGACTTGGCCCCTGGCACAGTATTCCCTCATAATCAATGGAGACAAACAGGCACCTAAGGCATAATTCTCTCATCCACTGAAAGTCTCTAATTGAGAATGAAATGAGTCATTGGCTCTCTGAACTAGATCTCCACTGACTGCAGAGGGAGCTGAGGGTGACTAGCTGAGATTCAGATGGTTAGTCACAGGAACATAAGGCAGTCAGATGAACATAAGGCAGAGTAGCCTGCCTTGTATTTTAGGATAAAGGAGAAGAAGGCAAGAGTTACCGATTTTAAAAGAAGGAGAGAGTCACAGACTCCAAGCTTTGCCTATTTATCCATGAGAGCCTGTATCGCAGCCAGTGACATCCTCCCACTGCCTTTTATTCAGCTGTAAGGTCAGAGCAGCTGGAGCTGTAGCCTCCTCCGAATGGCTTCGCTTGGCAAGTGACTCCTGTGTGAGGATGGAGTTCTGGGTCACAGGCAACAACATCACCTTTATGAGGATATCAAGGAAAAAAAATCACGAAGGAAAGACAAGGTAAGGCATGGCCTGGGGAGGAAAAGGGAAAGGGGTGGGGATTTGCCTGCAGATACCTGCAGTTTTCTTCCAAAGTGGAAGTCTCCTTCAGGAAGCAGATGTTATCCCTAAAGAGCTCTGTTTGCTGAAACATAAAAAACAACAAGAAAAAAGAGTTTTGACAGATTATTTCTGGCCTCCCATGGTTTAGTTGCAGTCAAATCTGTCAATAAGAAGTGGACAGGGGACTTGAGGGAATATCTGCAGACATCCGTCCCGAGGAGATCAAAGGGAGCTTTGCTGATGAATTTGCTGTCCTACTGACTTAGTTTTTTAGCAGTTCTAGACACCTGGAGAAGTGTTAAAAAGATGAAAGGGAGAAAAAAAGAGAGGGAGCAACAATATTCTGCTCCTCAGGAAAGGGCAGGACTCAGGCTGTTACATCCTCCAAACTCAGTTTCAACATCTTGTAAAGCAAGGGAACAAGTATTGAAAGAAAGGAAAAGGGAAGCGAAGGGAAGGGAAGGGAAAGGGAAAAGGGGAAGGAGGAGGAGGAGCAGGAAACAGAAAAGGAGAAGGAGAAAGAAACAGAAAAGGAGAAGGAGAAAGAAACAGAAAAGGAGAAGGAGAAAGAAACAGAAAAGGAGAAGGAGAAAGAGAAGGAGGAAACAGAAAAGGAGAAGGAAATAGAAAAGGAAAAGGAAAATGAGAATGAGAAGGAAACAGAAAAGGAAAAGAAGAAAGAGAAGGAAACAGAAAAGGAGAAGGAGAAGGAGAAGGAGGACAAGGAGAAGGAAACAGAAAAGGTGAAGGAGATAGAGAAAGAGAAGGAAACAGAAAAGGAAAAAAAAGGAGGAGAAGGAGAAGGAAATGGAAAAAGCTGTAACAGATCCATCAGCCTTTATACTGTCTAGATGTGTTGGTTATACCTTTGAAAATCATCTAATTGTCCAACTAAACCACTACGTGTTCTCCTCATTCTCTCAGTGTTGCTTCTTTCCTTTTCCTTCTTTCTTTACAGCATCTTTCCTGCATCATCTTCCATTAGACCATAATATTTTCAAAGCAGGAATCCTCTCTTGGCACTTGTACAAGCAGGTGAGACATCTGTCATGACCACAGCCCTGAGGTGGTATCAGAAGGCAGAAGAAGAACAAGCAAGAGAAGTGATCTTTCAAGGTCCCTTCCAATCCCTACTGTTCTGCGATTCTGTGGATTCAGAAAGCTCTAATGAACCTGCCATCAAACCAGTCTGGCTTTATGAGTAGGGAAGCCGAGCAGCACAACCCCAGTTTAGCACAACGCTTAGACACCTGTTGAGATTCAAGCATGTGAGCTGGATCCTGAAGTCAATGGGACTAATCGGAGGCTGTGTACACTGGGCAATGCAAGGCATGTCTTGCTTGATCTTGCTGTAAAGTCTTGCAGAGATGAGCCAGTCTGAGGGAAAACCTCTCCATCCTCCACCCTTTCGCAGTCATCACTTCTCCTTTAGAGAAGTGTCAACCAGGCAAAGAAAAATAGAGTCAGACCCAGAAAAGACATTTTAATAGCAGATACTTGTCCCAGCCCCACTCATGCCAACACGCACTGCTCTGTGCCTGTTGCTGGGTACCAACCTAGAACCATTCATGTTGGAAAAGACCATAAGATCACCGAGTCCAACCATTAACCCAGCACTTCCAAGCCCACCGCTGAATCATGTCTCTAAAGCACCACATCTACATGCCTTGTGCACATCTGGCCCTGCTCATAAGTCTGAGTGCTCCCAATCTACAGTAACAAGACCCAGCCCCTCAAAAATAAAGCAGTTTATAAGTATTTTCCCTCAGCAGGGGGTTAAGGCCCTAAATGGGAGCCACCTTGCTTCCCTACATGGGTTTCAGGGATATGACTTCACACGCCCCAGGTAAATGGCTTGAAATTGGCTCCTTTTCAGGAATAAAAGTTTAATGAGTCAAAAAAGCCCTTCTCTGCAGCCTATTGGGCAGGACACTCAGGCAGGGGTAAGGTGCTTTGGGGCCCTATCCTGCTTTCAGGGCTGGTTGTGCACATGTACTTCATAAAACCACACAATGATTTCATGAACAGGAACCCAAGCTGCGGTGCCGTGATCCTGTTTTTTCAGCTGAAATGTGCAACAGCAGGAAAAGGAGAGAAGCAATAGAGAAGTGATGAAGCAAAGAAGAAAATTCAACCCTGTCTCTATGCTGATCATGTGGAAGAATCACAGAATCATTCAAGTTGGAAAAGACACTTGGGATCATTGAGTCCAACCATCAACCCTACTCTGCAAGTTCAGCCCTAAAAAAGATCCCCCAACACTACATCTAAGCGACTTTTAAACTCATACAGGGATGAGGACTCAACCACCACCCTGGGCAGCCCATCCCAGTGCCTGACCACTCTTTCCAGGAAGAATTTCTTCCTGATGTCCAGTCTAAACCTCCTCAGTTCAAGCTTGAAGCCCTTCCCTCTGGTTCTGTCGCTAATGACCTGTGAGAAGAGCCCAGCACCAACAACTCTACAGTGTCCTTTCAGATAGTTGTAGAGAGCGATGAGGTCTCCCCTTAGCCTCCTTGTCCTCAAAGTAAACAGCCCAAACTCTCTCAATCTCTCCCTATAAGACCTATTCTCCAGGCCCTTCCCCAGCTTCGTTGCCCTCCTCTGCACTCGCTCCAGCACCTCAATGTCTCCCTTGTCCTGAGGTGCCCAAAACTGGACCAAATACTCAAGGTGCAGCCTGACCAGAGCTAAGTACAGGGGGATGATCACCTCCCTACTCCTGCTGGACACACAGTTTCTAATCCAGGCCAGGATACCACTGGCCTCCTTGGCTACCTGGGCACCCTACTGGCTCAGATTCAGTCTGAAGGGGAACATTGCTTTGGGTTGGCAAGAGGGGATCTCATCAATACGTTAGCCATGGTATCTGTGGTCTGAGTCACGCGGCTGAACCTCACACATTGCTCAGCCCTACTGCTGCTTAATTGCCAACACAAGAGATATTATCTCTATTAAAGCACGAACCCAAAGCTTTGGCTTTCAAGAAATTGGTGGGAGGAATAGAAAAATGACTTTGAAATTCTCATCTTGTCTGCTAAATTGGTTGGTGGATGTGGTAATGTGAGGGCTGAACTCACCGAAAGCCGTGCTGGAAACCATAGAGTTGCTTTCCCCCCAGGCTGAGCTCAAGACTGTGTGGTCTGTCCTGTGAAAAGTAGATGAGGAATCCAAAAATAAAACAGCTGACGGCACGTTGCGATCCGCACGCTGTACATATGCAAATCGTCACTGACCCTGAGAAGAGCTGCCTCTGCATTATGAGAAGGTCTGAAACCTGATTGAAATTTTTCATAAGGGGCATTATTTTGGAGGTGATCCTTAAATGAGCAGAGCAGGAAAAAAATCACCAGCCTCTTTCATCAACCGTCAGAAAAAATAGGTTATGGATGAGGGGGACTTGGGCTAAATGAATTGCTTTAGAATTCAGCCGCTGGATAAGTCAGAGCCCTCTTTATGACAGCAGAGTTCTGGGGCACAATTAGATAACTGTTACTGTACTGCTCATGCACAGTCATCTCCTAGCGCTCCTGCCACTGCTGCTCTCACCCAGCTGATCAAGGCCTTCCATGATGCCGTATTAATAACACCAGAGTATGCTGGACACAGTATCGCATCGCTATCCCTTATTGCACCCGTTCAGCATCAGCAGGGGCAGAATGACCCCAGCCACCTCCAAAACACACACATTGAAGCCGCTAGTATTTTTACTTCACAGGATCACAGAATCATTCAGGTTGGAAAAGACCCTTGGGATCATAGAGTCCAACCATTAACCTACTCTGCAAGTTCACCCCTAAATCAGATCCCCCAATACTACATTTAAGTGACTTTTAAAATCATTGAGGGAGAGGAGACTGAGGAGTTACCTCATTAATGTCTATAAATATGTGAAGGGTGGAGGAAGATGGAGCCAGGAGGATAGAGCCAGGAGAATGGAGCCAGGAGGATAGACCCAGGAGGATGGAGCCAGGCTCTTCTCAATGTCATCTAGTGATAGGATGAGGGGCAATGGGTGTGAGCTGGAACACAGAAGGTTCCATATAAACATCAGAAGGAACTTCTTCCCAGTCATGGTGACAGAGCACTGGAAGGTGCTGCCCAGGGGGGATGTGGAGTCTCCTTCTCTGGAGATGTTTAAAACCTGCCTGGATACGTTCCTGTGTGACTGGATCTAGGTGATCCTGCTGTGGCAAGGGGATTGGACTGGATGATTTTTGGAGGTCCCTTCCAATCCCTAATGATTCTATGATCGTATGGTGATTCAACCACCACACTGGGCAGCCCATTCCAGGGCTTGACCTACTTGTTAATAAAGATAACCAGAGCAACAGTAAGACTTGAGTTTGCTCCCACATTGCTCAGCTACAAAAGGCTCTTTTCTATTTTTTAAGAAACTCAAGGGTTTTCTAGAAATCAAAAGAAAATGATTTCTGTTTTGCTGTGAAGGTGCCAGGCAGACAGCTGTTAGGGCTTCCTCTCCGCTCTAAATGTGAACCGTGCTCGTGTAGCTTGGAGGTGCAAGGGGAAAGCTGGATGTTCAAAGATGCTCTGTTTATGCTGGTGCCTCTGCACTTCAGCTGCTCAGCGATATTCAAATCAGACCCATCTTCCCAAGATATCTTTCTCCTGACTCCAATTGCTTCAAATCTTTGACTCGCCCACCTCCTTGCTGTTTTCCCAACAACTCTGCCCATCTGAGAGGCTGCAGATGTTTCAGTAGCAGCATGTTCCCTTAAAAGAAGCTCTGAGGCTGCCCTTACTGTGGCTGTGCTGCCCGCCATGCTGAGCCAAGTGGCCTTCAACAGCTGTGGATCTTGCTTACTTCCTTTCAAGAATTCTGTATGTGGAGTGGGGTGGGACAGTTTGCATGGGAAATGCTGGCTAACTTGCAAAGGTCAGTCACCACCTCTCACAAGCTGCATTTTTATTTCACACACAATTCAGAGACAGCTGGAAAACCCTGAAACGAGTTATCCTCGTTCTGCTTGCCTGGAGTTCTGCCTATCTCCCTTCCCAGCAGCTAGAGCTGCTGCCGTCCCTCACCTTAACTCACTAGCCTCACCTACAACCACTAAATTCTGTTTCACCTCCCATTGGTCATCTCTTCTACCCAAGGAGCCTCATATCCCATCTCCCTGGCTTGGGGAAGATGCAGAAAGGTCATCCCTGGCAGGGGGATTGGTCTAGATGATCTTTCGAGGTCTCTTTCAATCCCTGATGTTCTGTGATTCTGCAATCCCTTTCCAAGAGCAACCTCAACCCTTCTCAGCATTGGACTCGTTGCTCTGAAAAGAAGAAATTGAGCAGCCTGAGCCATCTAACTGCTCAGGAATATTTCACTTGACCCACCTTAACTATTGCCCTTAAATAACCTCAGTTGGAAAGAAGACGGAAGATGGCTGGGAGGGATCTACTCTAGATACAGAGGGAGAGGACACCTCCGTGTCCTCACTGACAGTCCTGTTCTGGAAATGCTCTTTTGAAGGGACTCTCTCTTCCCCCCCAGAGCAGCATTCCCACGTGCTGTCCCTCTGAGCGGCTGCATGCCGTGCTAAGTAAGCCATCTTGCCCAAATTAGCCCTGTAACGCTTTCCCACCTTGTCTCCAGGTACATCTCCTTCCCTTCCCACTTCTTTCTCCCACCTACAAAGAGAGAACATTCCCGATTTAGTAATCTCTATGTTCCTGCCTGTAGGTGTGTAGAGCTCACAGACGGAAAGGACAAGTTCAGGACACAAGTACTCTGCTGTTTTCAGGCCAACACTGATGGAGGAGAAGGAGAGAGGTTTGGTCTGAGGTTCAGCCAGGGACAGGCGGATCTGTTCATGACAAGGGCTGTTAGATACTTAGAGCATCTGTCAACTTTCCAGAAAGATGGATTGTCCCCAGTGTTCTGTGGTTCTGTGATTTTGTCTACTACTTAATTGTACGGGAGCAACTGGGCACTTCACTGGTTGTGGTGAAGAACACTCTGTGGTAACTCCAGCACAAACAAATCACGTCACAGAATCACAGAGTCACAGAACATTAGGGATTGGAAGGGACCTTGAAAGATCATAGAATCATAGAATCATGAGGGATTGGAAGGGACCTTGAACGATCATAGAATCACAGAATCATTCGCAATTGGAAGGGACCTCGAAAGATCATCCAGTCCAATCCCCCTGCCAGAGCAGGATCCCCTAGATCCAGTCACACAGGAACACATCCAGGTGAATTTTAAATGTCTCCAGAGAAGGAGACTCCACAACCTCCTTGGGCAGCCCCTTCCAGTGCTCTGATGTCGTAGATGATGCTCTAAAGAATCAGTTCCAGGCACTTCCAGGGAGAGACAAGCACTTGCCTTCAGACAGGAATTAAGCACACAGTCTATGAATTTATACAAGCAATGAAAAGGAAAAACTTCCAAAGAACCTGTGCACCATAAAAAGGCTGAAGAAATTCCAAATGAAAGCATTTGGAGGTGGAACACAGCTCAGAATGAGTTTTTATAATGATTACAACTGGGGCAGTAGACATTTAACAGCCACAAGAATTTAAAGGAGTTGTTTTATCTGCTGGAAGAAACCTGCACTATTCCACCGGCATGATCGAAACAGGCTGAAATTTACGGGACGAAGGAAGCGAGTTATTTGAATTGGCTCTGAGTCAACTCAAAGTCTGAGAGGCTTGTACGTATCAGACGTACAGGAACAAGCCATACAAAGGTCTGAGTTCTGATGCTTTACGTCGCTCAAGCCCAGACTGGAGTGTCGACAAGTCTTTCTTCTTTTAAATCAAATATTTGTTTGCAAATGTATCTGCGGCCGCTGCGTGTAATCCAGGAATATATTCAAGGAACGTGAGTTTAAGAAGGTTTCTAAAAAAGGGCTCAACTATTAAAGCTGCATTGTCTCTATATAAGTCTCCCAAATCCTCGCTCAGTTCAGTCCCTATTACAGAGAACGTTAGAGCTTCTCTTGCCCTGGCTTTGGGTAACTACCCAGACTCTCAATATGAGCCTGATTGTTTTATTACCTCCAGTTAGACGTATTAAGCCCATTGCTATTCTCATTAACAAACAGTGGTTTCCCCGCACATTACTTCAACGGCCAACTATTTTCATAATTACCTTGCAAATTTGAGCTCAAAGTACCACTCTCCTGTCTTCAGCTGCTCTAACAAATTCAGCCCTTGGGCTTGATCCAAAGTGAAAAGCCCAGTGAAAGCAGTGGAAAAGCTTTCGTGGACTTCAAGGGGTTTTGGAGCAGCAACTCTGCATGTGTCATAATTTGTACTGAGCGAGCTGGTTGTCTGTAATCTCGTGCACAGACGAACAGCGTGGAAGCCAGCACTGCCTGCTGCTAATCCATTGCACTGTTCTCTTCATTGCACTGTTCTGCTCACCATTTCTTACAACTCTGCAAGCTCTTGGTGGTGTAAGGAAAGGTTTTCCACACTGAGCGCTCGCCTCGGGTTCATTCTTTTGAATATAATCAAAAGCAGTTCAGACTTCTCTCAGAATGCTCCTGGGGGAACGGAGGGAGGGAAGTCCATTTAAGTGATATTAAATATTTGTATCCTTTAATCCCAAGGCTCCCCATCACTCCTTTCCCTAGGATGAGAGAGTCCACATTGCAGAAGGGTGGTGTTTTTGATAGTATCCAGCACTGGAGGCAGTTCTGGGCCCCTCACTTCAAGGTACAAGTGGGTCCAGAGAAGCAACGAGGCTGGGGAAGGGACTGGAGGGAAAAGCTGATGAAGACAGGCTGAAGGAGCTGGGGGTGTTTAGCCTGGAGAAGAGAAGACTCAGGAGGGACAGTCTCCCTCTCTCCCACTCCCTGAAGGGAGGTTGTAGTCAAGTGGGGGTCAGGCTCTTCTCCCAGGTAGCTAGTGCCAGGATGAGAGGACAGGGCCTGAAGCTGCACCAGGGGAGCATTAGGCTGGATGTTAGGAAGCCCTTCCTCATGGAAAGGGTGATCGGACACTGTGATGGACTGCCCAAGGAGGTGGTGCAGTCCCCATCCCTGGAGGTGTTTAAGACAAGTCAGGCTGTAGCACTTAGTGCCTTGGTCTAGGTGATTGTGGTGATGTTAGGTCCTGAGCTGAGTTGGATGATCTTAGAGGTCTTTTCCAGCCTTTCTTTGATATCACCTCACATCCCAAGTCAGGCAGCTGAAAAACCAGGTCCCTGTACAGACACACACTGTGCTGTAGGACTGTGATGGGGAGGCAGGTAGTTACGGGTCTGCATGGACCCTGATGCTACTCCAGCTAAAATGAACTCAGTATCTGAAACCAATCATCTGTTCGCTGCACCACAGTCTCAGGAACAGCATTTGAAGGGGAAGGGTTAGAAAGATTCCGTGAGATTTTTGCGACTCATATTTTATTCCTTCTGGCAAATCATCACTGAAAATCTTGAAGAAGGGGGATATCTCTGATGTCCTGACCAGCACTCCTCATCTCCATAGGTTCCACATGCACCAGCGAGCCCTTGCTGAGCTGACAGCCCAAGCAGCACAACTGTATTGTTGCTGCTATACCAAGCCATTAGCTGGCAAAGTACACAGCAAGTGCAGAGCTCCACACAAAGCCAAACGCCTCCCTGCTGTGTGATGCTGCATATGTCAAAGAAAGAAAAAAGAAAGATAAGAGAAATCCTCTACAAGTGCACAAATGTTTATTGCTGGTGCTGCTGCACTGCTCCGCGCCCAACGCGAGACGATTCCTCTCTCATTAAGTCATGATGAGTGATGGATATGGCCAGCGGCTAAGACTAGTTCTTAGATTAAATGTTGTGAGAAATGCATCCCTACCACCAGGCAGGTGAGACCATTTCTTTTTCCCATTATATCAGTTTCTTCTCTCTGTTTCCGAGTAACACAGCATGACTTGATGGCTTCTGCCTCTAAACTATTGACGCGTGTTTGCTTTGAGAGGGGCCTCCTAAAGTGTGAAGAGTGGGTCAAAGAGCTCCTGACTACTCACGGAGAGTGTGGCTGTTAGGCTGGAGCCTCTGTAGCGCTTAACTCTTTGCCAGATGTTATGGAATTAGGGGACTCTGCTGCGTCTTGGAGGACTTTCTGGAGATGTGAGAAGGCAGCTGTCTCCTGATTTCTCATCTAATTATAGAATCATAGAATCATTAGGGATTGGAAGGGACCTCGAAAGATCATCCAGTCCAATCCCCCTGCCACAGCAG
>JAOXOE010000506.1:5005989-5027186 GCA_028565055.1 Phoeniculus purpureus
TCCTGCTGTGGCAGGGGGATTGGACTAGATGATCCTTCGAGGTCCCTTCCAATCCCTAATGATTCTATGATTCTATGTTTTACTCTGGAAGGGGTTTTTCCATGTGACTACTCTATTTGTTCTCGGTAGTAAGACGACACCTTCAGAGAACCACAGAACATTAGGGATCGGGAGGGACCTCTACTTCCCCAATACAGCAGAGCTCCCCAAGAAAACCCTTCCAACCTGTTGACTCTGCAGCGAGCGAAGCACGTTCTTGCCCCGAACCACACGCTCTGCTGAGTGGATTTGATTTGCTAAGTTAGGATTCGGTTCTAGGCTGGGAGGTTTTGTCCTCTCCAATCAATCGTCACTACAAACATAATCGCTCCTCAAAAACCAGCCGCACGCAGCCCGAAACCGACGCGCTGCACCCCGGGGCCACGCTCGATACGATCTGGAAAAGACCCCCCCTCCACTATCATAAATCCGCCCCCAAAGCGGCCAGACGTGGGCCAGACTCCCGAGCGCATCGTTTTGCAGTGAACGAGGTGCCGATGAGTATGCAGCAGAGGAAGGGAGCTGTCAGGCGTGCGTGGACGAAGCCACGTGGCCAGTCGCCCCCGTGACCCGTGTATCAGATTTTGAAGAAGGGCTGCCTCAGAATACAAAGCAACGGTGGCCACCGCCGCGTCGCGTACGGCCGCACAAAGAGCTGGGATTGCAGGAGGAAGATCACAAGCTCAGAGAGGATCTCCCTGGCTCAGCGGGTGTTTTTGTTCCAATGCAGTGAAAAGACAAAGTCAAAGACGGTTTTTAACGAGTACCTGGCTACGCGTCGCTCCAAAGGGACGGTGGGGGACCAGGATTTTAGAGGAAGAGCTGCTGTGATTAACATCGGCCAGGATAATGGATTCAGCATCCCAGCTCTGCCAAGCCTGTCAAGTTTGGTTTGATCTGAAAAAGGCAAAATGGGAGAAGATGGCAGTGAGCAACTTACGTAACTTCAGGGCAGGTGAGCTCCAGCGGTGAAGCGACACATCTTTTCCCATGCCTGAGGACATGTTCGGTCCTGGCAGGAGCATCGTTAGCTGCACTGCACAAGGCTCTAGGAAACGGGTATTGCTGCAGTGGCAGGGGAACCTCCTCCTGCCCTCAAGCTGCGTCGGTTTTAAAGATAACTCGCTCAGAGCCAGACACAGTGCCTCGAGTGGGCTTCTCCAGACATTGGGGACTGGAAGGGACCTCGAAAGACCATCCAGTCCAATCCCCCCACCACAGCAGGATCACCTAGATCCAGTCACACAGGAACATGGCCAGGTGGGTTTGAAACGTCTCCACAGAAGGAGACTCCACAACCGGATTGGATCATCCAGTCCATTCCCCCCGCCAGAGCAGGATCACCTAGATCCAGTCACACAGGAACATGGACAGGGGGGTTTGAAACGTCTCCAGAGGAGACTCCACAACCCCCCGGGCAGCCTCTTCTCTGTCACCCTCACCAGGAAGAAGTTCCTTCTCATATTGATGTGGAACCTCCTATGGAACAGAGAAGGTTCCACATCAATATGAGAAGGAACTTCTTCACGGTGAGGGTGCCAGAGCCCTGGAAGGGGCTGCCCAAGGAGGTGGTGGAGTCTCCTTCTCTGGAGATGTTTAAAACGCACCTGGGTATGTTCCTGTGTGACTTGGTCGAGGTGATCCTGCTCTAGCAGGGGGGTTGGACTGGATGGTCTTTGAAGGTCCCTTCCAATCCCCAACGTTCTGTGATTCTGTGAATCCAGGACCTGCAGTGCCGCAGGAATGACTGCAGCACTCCCAGCACGAGTTGCACCAGCCTCACCTACGCTGGACAAGCCACTGGAGGAGACAAGCACCACAGTGAATGCAGCAGGGTCTGTGTCTCACCCACAAGTCTGGGTTATGCCGAGCCGCTCGCTCTGGCCCATAAGCCCTTTGCTGCAGCCCAACAGCCTGATGTAACGAGCATTTCACACGAGCCCTGAGCTTGGAGCTCTTGCTGCTGTGCATGTGCCATTGATTAGAGTGGCTGCAGATGGTTTTATTTCAGATAATCAAGCTTGCTGAGGTTTGCCAGCAGCAGAACAAAGGCACGGTTTCCCCGCTCACTAACCCAATTTGCAGCCAAGACACTCGACTTGATATCAACTCGGGTGGATGGTGAGAAAGCGCGGAGGCGGGGAGAGAGCAGCTTGCCTACACACCTCGAGCCAGGTGGCTCATACCTCTGCACACCACGTTTTACCTCCACCTCAGAGGAACTGTGCTCGTGTTTGCTCCTAAAAGAAGGGGAAAAAAAACCCCCACCTCTTTCCCACCAGCTCCCAAGCAGCCCTGCTGTACTATAACAACATAATGAGCTGCAGAAAACAAAGGAGAAAACAACAGCACACCCACACAAACACTGAAACCCCCCGAGCTGGGATTCCTCCTGCCAGAGGTCCCCTCTGAAGTCTCCTCCTCGCCCTGCAATGCACTGTCGCTGGACCAGCTTCCCCCTGCTCTTCTCACACAGCTGGAAAATCTCTGCAGGCTGCTTCCCTGAGGAAGGTGCTGAGGGAAAAGGCAAAGCAGTTGTGTGATGCTACAGGCAGGAAAACCTCTACGGCTCCTTGTTGTTGAACCGCTCATGTGGGGCTCAAAGAGCCCAGGCTTAGGAGATGCTTACTAATGCTCAGCCCAGTGAAGCCAGTACAGGAGAACACACCAGCATCCAGCGTCTGGTTGCTTGACATTTTGAGTGTCTCTGAGACCTCCAGGGGTGATGACAGGACTGGAGCAGACAGAATCACAGAACATTAGGGATTGGAAGGGACCTCGAAAGATCATGTAGTTCAATCCCCCCACCACAGCAGGATCCCCTAGAGCCAGTCACACAGGAACATGGCTAGGCGGGTTTTAAATGTCTCCAGAGAAGGAGACTCCACAACCCCCCTGGGAAGCCTGTTACAGTGCTCCATCATCCTCACTGTGAAGAAGTTCCTTCTGATATTGATGTGGAACCTCCTATGGTCCAGCTCACACCCAGTGCCCCTTGTCCTATCATTAGATCATAGAATCATAGAACCATTAGGGATTGGAGGAACCTCCAAAGATCATCTAGTCCAATCCCCCTGCCACAGCAGGATCACCCAGACCACTGAGCAGAGCCTGGCTCCATTCACCTGACACCCGCCCGTTCATATTTACCAACATCCATGGGGTCATCCCTCAGGCTCCTTTTTTCCAAGCTAAGGTGCCCCAGCTCCCTCAGCTTTCCTCAGCGGGGAGATGCTCCCCTCCCTTCATCACTCTGTGGCTCTGTGCTGGGCTCTCTTCAGAAGCTCCGTGTCCTTCTGGAACTGAGGGGCCAGAATTGGACACAAGATTCCAGTTCTGGTCTCACCAGGGCAGAGTAGAGAGGGAGAAGAACCTGTCTTGATCTACTACCCACCTCCCTTCTGATCCACCCCAGGATGCCATCGGCCTTCTTGGCCACAAGGGCTCACTGCTGGCTCATGGTCATCCTGCTGGCCACCAGGATCCCCAGGTCCCTCTTCCCCTCCATTTGCTCCTTCCCCTTTGCAAAGGGATGGATAGGAGAACAGAAGCAAATATCTGGGTGACACCCAGGTGACACCCACCTCTCGCTCAGTTGCTGTGTTTAACTCAAGCAGGTGCTGCTCTTCCCAAGGTGCTGCTGCCTCGCACAACCAGAGGGCTGTGAGCTCCCAAACGGCCACTCTGGTGGCCCTTCGCCTAAATCGATGCATCGTACCTATAGACCAAGTGAACTGAATGTAAAGGGAGAGTGGGAGGGGGGTGGAAAAAAAACCCAAGGAAGAAAAACAGGGGAAAGAAGATTGTAGGAGAGAAATCAATAGAAAGCATTTAGCAGCCGGGGTGACACAGACAAAGTGCGTTTAGAACCACAGACACTTGACTTCAGGGCTGGTTGCGGGCAGAGGGTTGTTTTCTTTTGTGCTCTGCTGCTTAATACTTCTCAGCCTCCCAGTCTGCAGCCCTGAGCCGAGCTGGCAGGGCTCTGCCTGCTGCAGCGCTGTGAGCAGTGCAAGCCGGGGCACTTGCCAGCCGACAGGTTTATTAACTGATTTAACTGACCACAAGGCTCCAGCGTAGCTGAAACTATTCCGCTGCTCTCTCTCAATCTCTCTCTCTCCCCCCTTTCCCCACACTTCCCAGCCATGAGGGAACTGTTGTGCTGTCGCATGGAAGCAGCCCCCAGACGGTGCCGCATCGCCCCTGGTTACACACAGCAGCACAGATCCCTGCCAGGCTGTGGCAAAGCATCTTACAGGGCAAGTGGGGTTTGTCCTCTGTGTGGGAGATGTTTTGAAACGGGTGTGCAATGCTTTGGACCTCCTTCCAGGACCTGCTGAAGAGAGCTGCTTGGAAATGGCCACGTTGACTCAGGTGCCACGGAGCCACCAAAGTTGGCCTCTTACTAGAGCTGGAGGTTTACAGTCAGGTGAGGATTCACTCGCCAGTTCAACAGCAATGTAACTGAGGTACCCCATTAGGTATCTGACCACCTGACAAGGGGCAACGAGTGGTGTTAGGGGATCTGGTTTAGGGGTGACCTTGTAGAGTAGGGTTGATGGTTGGACTCGATGATCTCAGGGTCTTCTCGAACCTGAATGATTCTGTGATTCTGTGTCAGCTGGAACATCGGAAGTTCCACATCAGTATGAATCACAGAATCACAGAACTGGAAGGGACCTCAGAAGATCATCCAGTCCAATCCCCCTGCCAGAGCAGAATCCCCTAGATCCAGTCATTAGGGACTGGAAGGGACCTCCAAAGATCATCCAGTCCAACCCCCTGCCACAGCAGGATCCCCTGGATCAAGTCCATACATGCACACAGGTAGCTGTTGAAAGGTCAATGACCATTACCTTCATGCTTAGATTCTTGTTTCTGTATGCAGGAACGAGTCTCCTACACTGCACTGATGGTGCCCAGTTCTGGGCTCCTCAGTTTACGAGAGGCAGAGATCTGCTTAAGAGAGTCCAATGGAGGACTACAGAGATGATTAAGGGAGCGGAGCACCTACCTTATGAGGAAAGATTGAGAGACCTGGGGCTTTTGAGTCTGGAGAGGAGAAGATTACGAGGGGATTTAATCACTGCACATCCATGAGGGCTGGGTGTCAAGAAGAAAGAGACAATCTCTTTTCACTTGTGCCCTGGGATAGGACAAGGGGCAATGCACAGAAAGTTCCATCTCATCATGAGGAAAAACTTCTTTACTGTAAGGGTTCCTGAGCACTGGAATGGGCTGCCCAGGGAGGTTGTGGAGTCTCCTTCTCTAGAATCATGGAATCATTAGGGATTGGTGATCCTGCTCTGGCAGGGGGATTGGACTAGATGGTCTTTCGAGGTCCCTTCCAATCTCTCGTGTTCTATGATTCTGTGTTCAGAGACTTTCAAGACCCACCTGGACGCGTTTCTGTGTGACCTGTCCTAGACTCCATGGTCCTGCTCGAGCAGGGGAGTGTCGGACTCGATGACCTTTGGAAGCCCCTTCCAATCCCGAATGATCTGCGTATTTTGGCCTCTCTAGAGTGAAAAAGAATAGAGGCTGCTTCCTAAAGGCTTGTTTTTGCAGCCCTGGCTGCCTGAGCGTGCAAAGAGAGGCACCGTCTATCGCCGAACGGCAAGACAACCCTTGCTTGTCACAGCACCGCAGGTCACCTTGCTGTGGAACAAGTTGTCCCAAATCAGTTTCTACACGTTGAGCTCTTGGCAGAGATCTCTCAGGAAAAGGTGGACCTCACTAAATCACAAGACAAAGGCTCCTTTCAGAGGCTGGTTAGAGGAACGAGACCGGTATATAAAGTGATCTCCTCATTGTGAGTCCGTAACGGGATCTCCTTTGCAGTCAAACGGAGACCCCTTCCCTCTTAGAGAGACTTTTTCAGGAGTGGGAGAAGTCTCTCCCCCATCACTGAGCCACTCAAACCCAAGTCAGAAGATCAACACTCGTCAGTACCTGACAGCTCTCCAGTTACCTTCTTTGCAAATCCACCCAGAGAGGTTTCCAGCGGCGCCGCTGCTGAGCAGACCATCCTATTAGCAAAACCGCCCCACCCCAGGCTTAATCCAGCATCCTCCAGCCAAACACCATCCCAGCCCAGCAGGGCAGCTTATCACCTCTTCCACCCAGGTTACAAAGCCCAGGACAGCGCTAAGAGACATCAGCAGCCTGGGTCTGTGCCGCCCCCCTTACAGGCGGTACCTGCTCTGTAGATAAAAAAGGAACTTCAATTTCCAGCGCTGTCAATGCAGTGACTTTTAAACAGTAAACTCCCCGACTAAGACAGGCAGGGGGAAAAAAAACCCAGCAACTCCTCATCTGAAAAAAAATATCAGATGCATTTTCAGCCAGAAGACATAAATATAACCAGAAAGCCATTTGGAGACGCTTTCATCTGACAACTGACACGCTTAGATCATCTGCAGCCCACCCTGTGCTTTTCTCACCAGAGAAATTAAACACTCGCAGAGCTGCTGCTGCTGCTGCTGCTGCTTTGAATACTCCCCTGAAGTATTTTCTGGCACAGATTCTCCCCAAAGAAGCAGTGGAAGTCTTGCTGCTCAGGACAGGCTGGTCTTCCTCTCCTTCTCACAAGATGCAGGGGATACCCCGGGACACAGGTAGAAACAGGCTGATTTAGGAATTCACAGGATCACAGAACACCAGGGATGGGAAGGGACCTTGAAAGATCATCCAGTCCAATCCCCCTGCTACAGCAGGATCCCCTAGAGCAAGTCACAGACCATTAGGGATTAGAAGGGACCTTGAAAGATTACCCAGTCCAATCCCCCTGCCACAGCAGGATCCCCTAGATCCAGTTGCACAGGAACAGGGCCAGGTGGGTTTTAAATGTCTCCAGAGAAGGAGACTCCACAACCCCCTGGGCAGCCCCTTCCAGGGCTCTGGCACCCTCACTGCTGTGGTGGGGAGATTGGACTGGATGATCTTCCAGTCCCTTCCAGTCCCTGATGCTCTGTGATTCTGTGCCCCTTGGGAAGGTTGCTGAGGAGCCTTTGTTCTGCTTGTGTTCATGCAGACGAGCGAGAGCGAAGTTCGTTTTGACGTGGAAACGGCGATCAAGGTACTTCGTCAAGCGGGTTACTACTCCCACGCGGTGTACCTGGCCGAGAAGCATGCGCATCACGAGTGGTACCTCAAAATCCAGCTAGAGGACATCAAGGTGAGAGCATGTTTCTGCTCCCATGCTGTTGCTGGGGAGAATCCCCCTTTGTCAGCCTCATGTTTCATTTGACGACCACCTCAGTGAGCTCCTCCTCTGAGCTCATGTGCTGCAAGGACTGCTGAAGCAGCAGTAGCCGAACCCGGTGCCGCTGTGTGTTGTGGACTTTCTGTTCCTGGGTGGGAGAGTAGGGGTGGAAATCAGAGGGTCTTACACTGTTCTGTTTCAGATGTGGCCTTTTTAAGAGGAGGGGTGGTTGTTAGTACAGTCACAGAATCACTCAGGTTGGAGAAGAGCCCTGGGATCATTGACTGCAACCAGCAACCCTACTCTACAAGGTCACACCTAAACCACATCCCTGAACACCATATCTAAGGGACTTTTAAACTCATCCAGGGATGGGGACTCAGCCACCACCCCGGGCAGCCCATTCCAGTGCCTGACACTCTCTCCAGGAAGAATTGCTTCCTGATGGCCAGTCTAACCCTCCCCTGTTGGAGCCTGAAGCCCTTCCCTCTGATTCTGTCGCTAATTCCCTGTGAGAAGAGCCCAGCACCAGCATCTCCACAGTCTCCTTTCAGGTAGCTGTAGAGAGCGATGAGGTCTCCCCTCAGCGTCCTCTTTCTCAAACTAAACAGCCCCAACTCTCACCATCTCTCAGTCTCACCAGATTGATTCTCCAGGCCCTTCCCCAGCTCCATTGCCCTCCTCTGCAGCAGCTCC
The DNA here is from genome assembly GCA_028565055.1 of Phoeniculus purpureus. Classification (NCBI taxonomy): domain Eukaryota; kingdom Metazoa; phylum Chordata; class Aves; order Bucerotiformes; family Phoeniculidae; genus Phoeniculus; species Phoeniculus purpureus. The sequence goes on from JAOXOE010000506.1 coordinate 5,013,929, forward strand.
AGCCCCTTGATGTCTCCCTTGTCCTAAGGTGCCCCAAACTGGACCCAGTCCTCAAGGTGCAGCCTCTCCCCAGTGCTGAGTGCAGGGGAACAATCGCCTCCCTACACCTGCTGGCCATACAGTTCCTAACACAGGCCAGGATGCCACTGGCCTTCTTGGCTACTTGGGCGCCCTGCTGGCTTACAAGATCACTGTAAAGAGCGCTGTCTTTCCGCTGGACCGTCTTCCCTGAAGAGCAGAATGAGAACTAGTGAGCTAGGTGATGATTCAGAGCACACAGTGTTTGTGGCCGACTCGCGGGCATGGCTTCAGTGTGTTCTGTCTTCAGCCTCGGCGTGGAGAGAGCAGAGGCAGGTGCCATGAGCTTGGTTTGCTGTCTGCCCCCACAGAACTATCAGGAGGCTTTGCGCTACATCGGGAAACTGCCTTTTGATCAGGCAGAGAGCAACATGAAGCGCTACGGCAAGATCCTCATGCACCACGTCCCTGACGAGACCACAGAGCTGCTGAAGATCCTCTGCACTGATTACCAGCCGTCGGGAGACAGTGAAGGCCCTAGGACGCTCGAAGGGAAAAAGGTATTGTTTGCATCGGCTGAGTAATGTCCCAGCCAGCCTGCGCTGCTGTGCACCTCGGGCAGGGGGACACCACAGAATCACAGAACATCAGGGACCTCCAAAGATCATCCAGTCCAATCACCTGCCACAGCAGGATCTTCTAGATCCAGTCACACAGGAACATGGCCAGGTGGGTTGTAAATGTCTCCAGAGCAGGAGACTCCACAGCCCACCCTGGGCAGCCCCTTGCAGGGCTCTGTGAGTTCCTGCTGTAATCAGCATCCTGTCCTCTGCTGTGTCTGTCATATCACAGACTCTGGGAACAAGCAGTTTGCGGGGCAGGGAAGAAGCTCCAGTTCTTGGCCGAGACTGATGTGGCTGCTCGACTCTTTCTGACTGTGTTGCAGGCTAACTCAGAGGAGTTCATTCCAGTCTTCGCCAACAACTCCCGGGAACTGAAAGCTTTCCTGGAGCACATGACCGAGGTGCAGGCTGACTCTCCGCAGGGTGTCTATGACACGTTACTGGAGCTTCGACTACAGAACTGGGCACACGAGCAAGACGAGCAGGTTTGAGCTCCCCCAGCTTTGTGTTTTGAGAGGGAGGTTTGGTCTCTCTGAGTCTTGTTTGCGTCCCTGCCAACCCACATGCTTTGCAGAGGGCTGCTGGTGACAGGAGGGGATACGCTGCACCCAGCAACTGGAATGGAGATGGGAAAGCAGCCTGCTCGCTGGGAGGGTGCTCCTTTCCGTGAGGCTGAACTTGTTTTCTGTGACTGTCATTGAAGAACAGATTCCAGACCATAGAACCTCTGTGAGCAGAGCCTGGCTCCATCCTCCTGACACCCACCCTTCACATATTGATCAACATTAATGAGGTCACCCCTCAGGCTCCTCTTCTCCAAGCTCAAGAGCCCCAGCTCCCTCAGCCTTTCCTCAGCAGGGAGATGCTCCCCTCCCTTCATCACCTCTGTGGCTCTGTGCTGGACTCTCTCAAGCAGTTCCATTTCCACCTGGCAGGATGGGGCAAAATCATACTGTGAAAATCCTCATCAGCCTGGTGAGAAAAGCTCACAGAGGAAAGGGAAGTGTTATCTCTGGAGCAATGTACAGGCACATGGGCAGCCTGGGAGAGCAGTAGGAGATGGCACTGCAGTGTAGTGACAGCTGTGGCTGTGCTGAAGCAGCTGCCACGTAGTGGGACATGAGATGTGTGTGATGGACAAGAGTTCTTTAGGTTAGTCAGGGAACAGAACGCAAGGATTTGAGGGAGTTTTCCTCCAAGTGAAGGTCTTCTGTGGGATAGATGACAAGCAGGTAGAGCATTTGTGGATCAAGTTCCAGGATAGGTGAGTAAAGGGGATATTATGACTGGGGTTTCTTAGCGATCACCTGATGATGAGGAGGAGGAAGTAGACAGTCTTCAGACATTGTGAGGAAGTCTTTGTCTCACAGCATGTGGTCTTTATGGGTGATTTGAAGGTGTTAGACATCTGTGGTAAGGGTGACATGGTTGGATGCCCATCAGCCAGGATGTTTCTTGAGAGTAACAGGCCAAAAGGAGGTGGTGACACATAATTGCATCTGCTCTTCCCAAAGAAGGTAGAAGTGATTGGGAGAGTGATAATGGCTTCCTTGGCTGTAGCCACAATGAAATAGAGGAGATGAGGATCCTTAGGTGAGTGAGAAATGCAAGTAGACCAGTGACAGACAGTTGTCATCCACCTAGAACTGTTGCCCAAGTCTGCAAAGCTGGTGTTACTGAAGCTCAGCTGATGTTGATGTGTGCAAGTGGAGAACAGTTACTCCCACTTGAGAAAAGGCTGAATGAGGAAGGTGGTGTGCTGCTGGGTTAGTGGCAGTGGATGCAGCTGAGGCTGAAGTACTTGTGCCTTTAGCACCTCAGTTCTCACAGTTCACTACACTCCATGGAAGGATTCAAGGAGGGCAAGAATCTCTCTGTGGGCTAAGGCCAGACTCATGGGTTATTCGAAAGCTCAGCCTAGGTAGACTGTCCAATCCCCTATCCTTGGAAGTTTCTAAGACCCAAGCGGATAAAGATCTGAGCAACCTAATCCCAAAACTGGCCCTGCTTTGATCAGGAGGCTGAACCTGGCCACGGAAGATCAGGGCACTGACCAGGTCAGTTTGAAGCTGCCAGCAGCAGTTAGTCTGCCCAAATCTTGTCTGGTGGGTCAGTCCCAGTGTGAGGCGGGGACAGCTCCTCTGCTGATTTTTTCCTTCAAGTCTCCCCTGAGTGGTGATGTAGTCATAGACTCATAGAATCATTAGGGATTGGAAGGGACCTCGAAAGATCATCCAGTCCAATCCTTCTGCCACAGCAGGATCACCCAGACCAAGTCACACAGGAACACATCCATTTTGTTTTCTAGAGGTTCTAAGTGCCTGCAACACAGGCTTTAAGATGAAAGTACCTTCTCCACTGTGTGTTGCAAAGGACCTCAGAGATCATCCAGTTCCAACCCCTTGCCATGGGCAGTGACACCTCTCACTAGACCAGGTTGCCCAGAGCCCCATCCACCCTGGCTCTCACTTCTTGTCTTAAAACTTCTCTGAGCTGCTCCCCTGCGCTGTTGAGAAGCTTCTGACTTGCTGCAAAGGACTATGTTTGAGCGGTGAATGGGGTGTGCACTAATGGCAAAATGCTCTGGGAGTCTTCCCAGTCAGGCCACGAGAAGCTGAAGTGTGAATCCTTGCTCTGCCTTCTCTTGCCAAGCTTGAGGCTGCAGGGCTTAAATTCCAAATTGCTCCCTGATTTCTTAATGGGCTTGTGAGGAACTGCGGCTATTTTTTGTGCTGTCGTGCATGCCAGGCTATGGTGGAGGGAGCTCTCTGGTTTCAGGAGAGCTTTAAAAAGCTGCTTTTAAACTGCCAGGCCTTCAGAGACCTTCTTAGGATCATGTGAAAATAACAAACTCTCTCTCTTCCACTTCCATCTTTCCCTATGGGAGAGTGAGGGGTCAGGTCTCCCTTGGGACTCCAGTGTTCCTGCCAGCGTGCGACCTAAAAATACTTAGGTGGCACCAGGACAATGCCCTTCCTTCTGCAAGTGTGGATTGATTTCAGGGTTCTAATGCTGCTCAGCTGTCCCTGGTGTTACTTCTAGCAGAGCTTCCTGATAAATCTGAAGGCATTGTATCTGCTAATGTGTTTTTAAACCGCTTTTTCCTCAAGTGAGCCATTAGAGCCTTGTGGATTTTCTTCCAGTGCCTTGAACATTTCCTTTAAAAAGTATCCTAGCGGATGTATTTCCTGGTTATAAACTGTAATAGGAAGAAAGGAACCACAGTTTTCCCATCTCGGTGATAGCCCGCAGCAGGATGTGTGGGTACAGGAGTAGAACAGACTTTCACCAGGAGGAGGAGGAGGAAATTAGGGGAAGTTCATCACAAAGTCATTGCTCTTCATGTATTTTTAAGCTCTGAATCTCTAGGCAAAAGGAAAATTACTGTTATTTAATAAAATTATAATATATTATTCTCCAGGTCATGAAGATGATGGAGTAGAACATCTCCCTGGTGAGGAAAGGCTGAAGGAGTTGAGGCTGAATTTCTTGAGCCTGGAAAAAAGGGGACTGAGGGGTGATCCAATTAATATTGATCAATATGTGAAGGGTGGGTGTCAGGAGGATGGAACCAGGCTCTGCTCAGGGGCATCTAGTGATAGGACAAGGGGCAGTGGGTGTGAGCTGGAACATTGGAGGCTCTACATCAGTATGAGGAGGAACTTGTTTGCAGTGAGGGTGACAGAGCACTGGCAGGGGCTGCCTAGGGGGATTCTGGGGTCTCCTCTGGAGATGTTTAAAACCCCCCTGGCCATGTTCCTGTGTGACTGGATCTATGGGATCCTGCTGTGTCAGGGGGATTGGACTTGGATGATCTTTCAAAGTCCCTTTCAATCCCTAATGTTGTGTGATGTCTGTACTGAGTTGTGACAGTGGTAAGAACATGCAGCCCCCTGAACTGCTACAGAGCTCTCGTCTCCTCCCTTTTTTCTAAAGAATAATGTTTCAATGCTGTTAAATGAAGTCCTGATGGATGTTTCCACAGCCATATTCACTCTTCTTCCAAGAACTGTGTGGTGGGAGCATACAGACCTTTCCCAGATAGGTTCTCTCAGCCTTTTTGGTCCTTATTCTATTCAGTGCCTGGAAAAGCAAGATAAAGCAGCTTATCTGCTCAGAGACCTGTGCAGCAGGCAGAGTCGCTTCAGAAAAGGAACTTCCAACAATTTTTCTAGAGTTCATGTAGTCTAAAAGCAAAAAAGGAGAGGTTAGAAGAGTTACTGTTAATGAGGCTTGAAATATGCCGTGTGCTTAGGCCAACGGCATCTGGACTGGTAACAGAAATAGTGTGGCCAGCAGCAGCAGGGAACGGATTGTTTCTCTGTACTGGAGACTGGTGAGACCATATCTTAAGTTCTTAGTGCCTCAATACAAGACACACTGAGGTGCTGGAGCAGGTCCAGAGAAGGGCAACAAGGTTGGTGAAGGGTCTGGAGAGTAAACCTTGGGAGGAGCAGCTGATGGAGCTGGGGCTGCTTAGTCTGGAGAGATAGAAGCTGAGGGGAGGTTATTACTGTCTGCAGCTACCTGAGAGGAGGTCATAGAGAGGTTGGGGTTGGTCTCCTCTCACAAGAAGGAAAGAGGAAATGGCCTCACATCACACCAGGGGACAGTTAGGTTGGACAGGAGGAAAAACCTTTTCCTGGAAAGAGCCATCAGCCCTTGAAACAGGCTGCCCAGGGTGGGGATTGAATTGTCATCCCTGAATGGGTTTCACAGTCGTGGAGATCTGTAGCTCAGGGACAGGATTTAGCTGTGTGTTGGGACAATTGGGTTAGTGGTTGGGTTAATGGTGATCTTGAGGGTCTTTTCTGACCTAAATGATCCTGTTACTCCACTTCAGTGTTTTGCTCTGAGCAGTCCACAAGCCATTGGAGGGAGGAGAAGGTGTAACCTTGAGAACAGCCAAGTGCTTTGGAAAAGCCAAGCTTTTCTTCCTAGGTGAACTTGAGTTGCAGCATTTTCTTCCCATAGTTTGCTGGTTTCAGAGGCTGAGAGCCTGTGGGCAGTGCATTGAAATCTGTGTAGGCAAAAAAGAATTGACTTCAGCAGGATTTTTTTCCCCTGTGAGAATTCAGTAGGAGAGAAGTGAGATTTCCTCACTGGGGATCACCCACCCTCCGCTGCCCACCCTTGAACCCTCTTGAAGTATTCTGGGTAAGATCTCAGTGTAGTCATGCTTACCCTAGATCACAAAATTATTTTACTCAATATTGGCAGTTTTAATATCAGACAATCAATGACTTAGAGATCTTAATCTCTGATTTACTAGATATTTGTCTTGTTAGTAATATTAGGAAGTCATAACGAGTGAGAGCTGCTCTGTAGAAATGTCTGCATGTAAAATAGAGGAAGATTTTGAGATGTTAAATAAGATGAGGTTAAATATTTTTAGCAGTAATGCTTCTGTTTCTGTGTCTTGTTTCGTTAGCCCTGTGCTTAGCACACACCAGTGGCTTTTCGAGCTGGTTCCTTCTCTGCCATGTATCATCAAGCATAGATGACACGTTGCCATCTCCCTGGGAAATTCTGGGGAGCAGCTGCAAATGCCCTGTGGAAGCTGGTGGATGGCTCCTATTGATTTATTTCCCAATATCGTCCTCCTTTTAGAAGCGAAGTACATGAGAGAGAATTCATTTGTGCAGCTGTGTTGTCATCTGGAAAAAACATTAGAAGAGTAAAATTTCAACAAATCTCTCACCTACAGCTCTGGCCTGTCAGAGCTCATTTATAAAGGAGATGCAGTGCAGAGCTGTTGCCAAATGCACATGGGAGTTCTTCCCATCTGGGGGGCTGTAATTAATAGATACAATCACAGAATCAGAATTATTGAGGCTGGAAAAGCCCTCTGAGCTCGCCCAGCCCAGCCCAGCCCAGGACCTAACGTCACCATGGGGCACTAAGGGTCACAGCCAGGCTGACCTTCAACATCTCCAGGGATGGGGACTCCACCACTGCCCTGGGCAGTCAATTCCAGGCTCTGATCAGCCTTTCCATGAGGAAGGGCTTCCTAGCATCCAACCTAACCCTTCCCTGGCAACTTCAGGTGCTGCCTTCTCACCCTGGTGCTTGTTGCCTGACCCCCACCTGACTACAACCTCCTTTCAAGGAGTTGTAGAGAGGGAGAAGGCCACCCCCAAGAATCTCCTCTTCTCCAGGCTAAGCACCCCCAGCTCCCTCAGCCTCTCCTCATCAGACTTTCCCTCATCTCAACCACAGCTGTAGGTTGCTTTGGTCTTGTGTTTGTGATGATTCTTTCTATGGGGTTGTGGTGGCAGTGTGTTGGTAGAGTAAAATTAGACAATCCAAATGATTGTACTCCTACTTGATAGAACAAGGTTTTTAATGAAAACCCTGATCTGATTATATATAAAAAATACAAACATACAAAATTAGACACGTAACTTTATTTGTTAATTTGACACCAGGATGCTACTGTTCATTGACTTTGAACCTTGGCTATCTCCTGGGCAACAAAGCAACGCACTGAGTAATATCACACTAAAGTAGGGCTTCAGCTTCTAACTCTCTTAACTTCCTGTGGCCCAACATAACATGAGATATGAGGCTGGTTTCCTATCACAGGTGTATTGGCCATCACAGTGGCTGGTTGAGAAGTGGGTGTGAAGCTGCTGGGGTGTCAGTTTTACCCTTAGCCAAGACACACAGTGAAGAAATACTCACCCCAAGGGTTATCTTCCTTCCCTCAGGTCAGCTTCTGTATTTTTACGTTTAACCATCAGTGGATTAACATCCGTAAGTGGTTTGATAGTGGAAACCACATCATCTTCCTCCTAGGGAGTGTCCTGAACTGATAAAGCAGAATGACTTTCTCTGAGGTAAACCTGAGTGTTGCGCCCTGAAGCGGCACAATTTCAATATTGAGAAGTGCTGCTCTGATGTATTTTTGGGGGTGTGAAGTCCCTCAGGGAGAACCATGGGTTTGAGAGGTTTCTGTGGGTGGCATCTGTGAACCTGTGAATGAAGTGGCCTGCTGTTTCTTCTGCTGCTTTAGTTAGTTGATGCCTTGTGGAATAGCCAGGTGGTTTGAGGGCAGGGACTGTTGTAGTGAGAGTAGGGGGACTAGGACCTCAGAATTGTGGAATTATTGAGGCTGGAAAAGCCCTCTGAGCTCAGCCAGCCTAGGACCTAACATTACCCTGTCAGCCAGACCAAGGCACTAAGGGCTGCAGCAAGGCTGTCCTTAAACACCTCCAGAGATGGGGACTCCACCACTGCCCTGGGCAGTCCAGTCTGGGCTCTGATCACCCTTTCTGTTCAGAAGAGCTTCCTAACATCCAACCTAACCCCCTCCCCTGGCAACTTCAGGCCCTGCCCTCTCATCCTGGTGCTATATGCCCGGGAGAAGAGCCCAACTTGGAGGTGAATAGCCACAACCTAAACATTCTTTCCTCTTAAAATGTTTTTATTTGATAAGAGCATGAGCTGAGCTCAGCAGAGATGCTGAACAGACACAGAGGCTGTTTGTACTGGGACAGCCAAGAAATGAGGAAGCATGGCTGGAAGGGATGCAAATGCTGTGCAAGCAGTGGGGTCAAACACAGACACGTCCTGCCTTCCTTGTGTTTTCGAATCACAATCTGTAGCAACAACTGGCTGCTTTCAGGCCATATTCATTAGATTTTTAATTTTTACTTAAATTTTCTTCTGGAATAGCCAGAACAGGCAGCATTTTCCAATCCCTAATGACTGGATCTAGGGGATCCTGCTGTGGCAGGGGGTTGGACTGGATGATCTTTGGAGGTCCCTTCCAACCCCTAATGATTCTACAAAGACCATGGGACCTTGAGTGAGCTGTGCCGACTGGCTGAGCACATGGTTTTAGCTCTGCTCTCATCTTTAGAAACATTTTCCATGGGAGATCTAATGAGATTCGCGTCACTCCTTCCCCACTTGTGGTGCACTAAGATGATGGCAGCATCAGAGGGGGGTGAGACAGAACCACGTCTCCCTAACATGTTGCTGGGAAGAAGGGTGGGTAGGAAACGTGGTGGGTGGGTGGTGGAAGAAATAGAAATCTTGTAAATGCTCTCTCACCACTGCAGGAATTGTGTGCAATTTGATCCTTTCTGAAGATTTTTCTAATATCTAAAAAGAGGGGGGGATAATCTCGAGCTCAGCATAAATATTTGAGGGGATTAACCACCCTTCCCGGTCAGACGGACAGCGATAATTCACACTTCACAAGGCTCCCGGTAGCTAGTCTCTAATAACTTCAGTAAGGTTAATAATTATCCTATAAAATTACCTGGCACTTGAACTGGCAGCTGGTTTTACTGCCTGGAGGTGACTGTTAAACAATCTGTGTCTATTGGCAAGCAGCACCGCACGTACGCCCTTGCCGGAGCCTTCCCCCACGGTGGGGATGCGACACTGCAAGGTGCTGATTGCTTTTTGCATCCTGCATCCTCAGATACCAGCAGATATATTGGGGGATTGGACTGGGTGATCTTTAGAGGTCCCTTCCAACCCCTAATGACTGGATCTAGGGGATCCTGCCGTGGCAGGGGGTTTGGGCTGGATGGTCTCTCAAGGTCCCTTCCAACCCCTAATGATTCTATATGAGGTGTGTCCTCCCAGGCAACCTCCAGTCCAGCTTGGCACCCTAAGCAGGGCTAGGTCGTTGATAAAGTCACGGGCACCAAAGGCAGACGAGGTCAAACACTGCAAACCTGAGCCATAAGGAAGGTATTTAGCGCTGCTGCTTGAGGCCAAAGGCTGAGCGGAAGAGGCTGCTGGGAGATGCTGCTACCAGGATGCTCGAGCTCCTGGCTTTTTCATGCAGCACTGTGGTCCGTGGTAGAAGGAGCTGAGCAAATGTGACTCTTGCTGGATGAGGGCAGGGAAGGGCCTGGAGAATCAATCTGGTGAGGAGAGATGGAGAGAGTTGGGTCAGTTTAGTTGAGGAACAGGAGGCTGAGGGGAGACCTCATCACTCTCTACAACTATCTGAAAGGACACTGTAGAGATGTTGGTGCTGGGCTCTTCTCACAGGTCATTAGCAACAGAAGCAGAAGGGAAGGGCTTCAAGCTCCACCAGGGGAGGGTTAGATTAGGAATCAGGAACATATTCTTCCTGGAGAGAGTGGTCAGGCACTGGAACGGGCTGCCCAGGGTGGTGGTTGAGTCCTCATCCCTGGATGAGCTTAAAAGTCACTTAGATGTGATATTAGGGGATCTGGTTTAGGGGTAACCTTGTAGAGTAGGGTTGATGGTTGGACTTGATGATCCCAGGGATATTTTCCAACCTGGGAGCTTCTGTGGTTCTGTGTGAGTGTCTCTGCCATCTGTACAACTACCAGTGAAGGTGATCATGTTGTTCATTTCAGATTATTACTATTGTAGAACTGCAGAATCACTGGGTTGGAAGGGACCTCCAAACTTCCTTTTGTTGGAGTACGACAGTAGTCCAACAAAAGACTGCAACAAGCAGGGCCATCACTCACCAGACCAGATTGTTCAGAGCCCCATCCAATCTGACCTTCAATGTCTTCAAGGATGGCTTCTCTAGGCAGCCTGTTCCAGGGATCTACCACCCTCAGACTAAAGAACTTTTTCTTCACGTCCAACCTAAATCTGCCCTTTTCCAGCTCAAACCATGACCCCTCATCCTATTATTTCTTACACTACTCAGTAGTTCTTCCCCAGTCTTCTGGTAGACCCCCTTCAGGTTCTCGAAGGTCAATACTATTGGACAAGTCCATCCCCTTCCTTTAAACTCTTGAGTTCCTATATGACATGAATCTTCAAGTTTCATCATATGTTCCTGTATGACTGGATCTAAGGGACCCTGCTGTGGCAGGGGGATTGGATTGGATGATCTTTTGAGGTCCCTTCCAATCCCTAATGTTCTGTGATTCTGTGTGTTGACTCTACGTTGTTCTGGCACAGGGATGAGAAGGTGGGTATCAAGAGGATGGAGCCAGGCTCTTCTCAGTGTCATCTAGTCATAGGACGAGGAGCAATGTGTGTCAGCTGGAACACAGGAGGCTCTGTGTAAGTATGAGAAGGAACTTCTTCACACTAAGGGTGACGGAGCACTGGAAGGGGCTGCCTGGGGGTGTTGTGGAGTCTCTTTCTCTGGAGATGTTTGAAACCCACTTGGATATATTCCTGTGCTACTGGATCTAGATGATCCTGCTATGGCAGGGGGATTGGACTGGATGATCTTTCAAGGTCCCTTCCAATCCCTAATGACTGGATCTAGGGGATCCTGCTCTGGCAGGGGGACTGGACTGGATGATCTTTGGAGGTCCCTTCCAATCCCTAATTACTGGATCTAGGGGATCCTGCTCTGGCAGGGGGACTGGACTGGATGATCTTTCAAGGTCCCTTCCAACCCCTAATGCTCTGTGATGCTGTGAACTAGATGCCAGCCCAGAACATTGCACAGTGCTGGGCTCAGTGTTGCATATTCCAGGCACAGCTCCACTCGCACCGGGCATCAATCCCAACCCAGGGGTGGTAGCAAAACGCTCTCTGCACTGCACTTGCTCATTCCGTGGGGATTTTCACTCTGCTGGATCGTTACCCCCAAAACACAGAGAGAGAAACTCAAAGCAGCGGGGGAAAAAGCAATAAGCTCCGAGCCGGCTGCTCATCAGCGCATCACCCCCTTAAAAAGCAGAGCCCTTTATTAAAAAGGACACGTCTTATTAAAAAGATATGAAACACAAGTGATTTTTAATTTTCCTGGGGAGACAGAGTTGTTGCCGGAGACAGCCCCGTGGCTACCAGCCACGATCGGAGTCGAGAGGGAGGGCACTGACGCACTAACACAAATATGAAGCTAATAACTGTCTTACTCTTAGGGAAAAGTGCTGCTCAATTCCTGGTGCTCGGGGCAGGAGCAGCTTGAGTGGAAACGCAGAGAAATTACATCTGCTCCTCACATCCAGGGCCAGAGCTGCAGCCGGTGTAAATCAGCTTCTCTCTCCGCCAGCCGGGCAGAGTTACAGCGGCTGAAGACGTCGCCCCCGGTCTGGCGCTTGAGCTTTAAGATACTAATGAGAGTGACCCCCCTAGCCCAGTCACAGAGCTTGAGAGGAAAACCAGAGCTCCCACAGCAGCTCCCACCACCCCACACAGACTGGGCTGCCTTTAGGGTAACGCGTGACGCTGCCCATCAACAAGAACTTCCCCCACGTCCAACAGCGGGAGCTGCCGGCTGGGTTGGTGGGGGCTTGATATTGATTTTTCCTCCTTCACTGACACCTGATGTTTTATTGATGGGTTTGGGTCTGTGCAAACCTGGAGGGAGCCGTTTCCCTCAGGCCTCTGTGCTTGGTCACAGCATCAGAGCACATTAGGGGTTGGAAGGGACCTCGAAAGATCATCCTGTGCGACTTGGTCTAGGGGGTCCTGCTGTGGCAGGGGGATTGGACTGGATGATCTTTGGAGGTCCCTTCCAAACCCTATTGATTCTATGGGACTGGATGATCTTCTGAGGTCCCCTCCAATCCCTAATGATTCTATGGGACTGGATGATCTTCTGAGGTCCCTTCCAGTTCCTAATGATTCTATGGGACTGGATGATCTTCCAAGGTCCCTTCCAATCCCTAATGTTCTGTCACTCTCTAGTCCAATCCCCCTGCCACAGCTGGACCACCCTAAGCTTAGGAAGGCGCCTGGCTACCCCAAAGCTCTGCAGATACCCACAGGCTGGGTGGTTGGGTAGATTGTCCCCCATAACTCCGGGAGTAACTGAACAGCAGAGATGCAAATAAACCTCTGCATTTCTTACTCCCTTAGCAGACTCTTCTCTCAGAGCACAGAGCAAAGGTGAGGCTGCTCCACAACAACCCAGAGGATACTCCTGAGAGGACCAGCAGACAGTAAACGAGGGCAGCCAGAGGCAAAGGAAGAGCTGTGGTGTCACCTACACAACACACAACCCCCCTTCCCGCGATGCCGACGAGAGCAGGGGCTGAGCTCTGCTCCTCCTTCAGAACAGCAGAAACAGGGGATGGAAGTGGTGTAAACCAACGGGGCACCCAGTGAGCCTCATTTACTCGAGCTCTGCCGCGGAGGGAACGGCAGCTTCTTTCTCAAAGGCAGCAGCTTCGTGGGGCTTTGGCAAGTACAGACAGAGCAGGGTTTGCATGTGATTGAGAAACCCAATATACCTGTAAGACCGTGACTGATGTCAGGCTCCCCGCAGCTGCCTGATGCCTCGGCTACAGCAATTCCCGAGCAACACATCGATGCAGCAAGTTGCTTCATGTTCGCTGCCCAGATAAAAAAGAAATTAACTCGAGGCGCCGGAGAATTCAGCTCCGGTATCGAGCGCTGCCGGCTGCCTGGGGGGAGCAATCGCTGCAAAGTGTGAGTTGTGGAGCTGCAGCACTCGCAAGTGGGGAAGAGCTTGTGAAAGCAGCTGCAGATGCTCTCAGCAAAGCCAAGGACCTGCTAAGCACCTCATCGTGTCACCTGCAGATACACTTGTGCACCAGGGCTTCAGGTCACTGCCCCTCAGTTCCAGTAGGACACAGAGCTGCTGCAGAGGGGCCAGTGCAGAGCCACAGAGATGATGGAGGGAGGGGAGCATCTCCCTGATGAGGAAAGGCTGAGGGAGCTGGGAAAAAAGGAGCCTGAGG
>JAOXOE010000506.1:5027286-5043319 GCA_028565055.1 Phoeniculus purpureus
AGAAGGAGACTCCACAACCCCCTGGGCAGCCCCTTCCAGGGCTCTGGCACCCTCACTGGGAAGAAGGTCCTTCTGATATTTATAATGGAACCTCCTATCTTCCAGCTCACACCCACTGCCCCTTGTCCTATCGCTAGATGCCACTGAGCAGAGCCTGGCTCCGTCCTCCTGACACCCACCTTTCACATATTTGTAGACATTAATGAGGTCACTCCCCAGTCTCCTTTTCTCCAAGCTAAAGAGATCCAGCTCCCTCAGCCTTTCCTCAACAGGCAGATGTTCCACTTCCTTCATCATCCCCACCTTTGAAGTCTATGTCAACTGCTGCACCCTCTCTGTCTATGTCACCTCTGCTGGGGTGACAGTGGCCATCAAACAACATTCCTGACAGAGGCTTCTGAGTCTGTTCTGTCTTCTGCCCAGGGGTGTTGTGGAGTCTCCTTCACTGGAGACATTTAAAACCCTCCTGGCCATGTTCCTGGGCATCTTGGTCTAGGGGATCCTGCTGTGGCTGGGGGATTGGACTGGGTGATCTTTCGAGGTCCCTTCCAATCCCTAATGATTCTGTGAGTGCGATTCTGTGCAACTGGATCTGGGGGATCCTGCTGGGGCAGGGAGGTTGCACTGGGTGATCTGTCGAGGTCCCTTCCAGTCCCTGATGATCCAGTGATGCTGTGGTTCTCAAGTCCATCCAAGGTGTCATTCAACATACCCAGACCAAAACGTCTCTCTTTGCTGTGGGTGTTGACCCAGTAACTCGTCACTTCGAGCCCCCGTACGAGGAGTAAGAAGTCATCAGGACTTCCAGGAAAACCACGAGCAGCAAGAGGGCGGCTCCGGCTGAGGGGGCTAAATCCCAAAACTCTCTCGTTCGCTCGGTTCAGCAGAGGACAACTTCGCAGCCAGGGCATGGTGCAGTGTTGAGTCATATCTACACATCGCAGCCGACTGGGGCGTAGCTGCAGCTTTACTCCAAACCTCTGCAAATCCATGCAAAGCCCAAAGCCATGCAAAGGTCTCGCTGTTCGGAGCTGTCTGAAGCCTGGATGAGCGAGCTCACACCCGCGCTGGACTCTGTGGGGCCGAGGGAGGATGGGGACACTGGCACTTGGTGCCATGGTCTAGCTGATGTGGTGATGTTAGGTCACCGGCTGGGCTTGAGGAGCTTCGAGGTCTTTCTCCAGCCTCAGTGATTCTGTGATTCTAGGGGCTAGTGCTGCTCTAATGTTCCTCCCTCAGCCCCTTCCAGAGAACAGAAAACCTCTCCTGTGGCAGAAGCACCTGCTGGGGAGCAGAGTCCTAACAGGACTGCGAATCAGCAGTCCTCTCCGTGAGCCCATCCTTCAGGATTTAAACATTTGCTGAAAGCTGGAGCCCGTCCAGACGCAGGCATTTGGCGAGTGCCTAAATTAAGTTAACGTTTGCAGCCACGACAGACTCGGTCGAAAACAACAGGACACAATCAGTCAATTGAGTCACGGCGTCTTAAACCGGCGAGGCAGCTAATTGCTGCTCGGTGGGAGTCAAGCCCAACAGACGACGTCCCAGTGGAGAAGGGGTTGGCTCGAAGCAGATGCACACAACCTCAGGAAGTCGGAAGGGATCTTAAAAGATCATCCAGTCCAACCCTCCCTGCCAGGGCAGGATCACCTAGACCCAGCCACACAGGAACACATCCAGGTGGGTTTTGAATGTCTCCAGAGAAGGAGACTCCACCACCTCTCTGGGCAGCCCCTTCCAGGGCTCTGGCACCCTCACAGTGAAAACATTTTTTCTTATGTTTAGGTGGAACCTCCACTCTGCTCCAGCTTGTAGCTGTTGCCCCTTGTCCTGTCACTGGACATAACTAAGCAGAGCCTGGCTCCATCCTCCTGACACTCACTCTTTATATATTTAGCAAAGTCACGTCTCAGCCTCGTCTTCTCCAAGCTGAAGAGACCCAGCTCCTTCAGCCTTTCCTCATCAGGGAGCTGTTCCATTTCCTTCATCATCTCTGCGGCTCTAACAAGCCACAAACACAAGGGCAGGATATCCACGAGGATAGCTGTGGTAGCTCGGTCGACAGGTAGGAACTAGAGAAGCCCATCACCAGTGTCCCAGTTCCTGGTCACTACATCCATACACACATGATGCAAATCCATGTGGTCCTTTCATGCAGAAGCAGTTCCCCTTCCCTCTGGCAGACACCTTAGTGCAGATGGAGTCGCACAGTTACAAAACTGTCCTGTCCCTGATGCCAACGTGGATGGGTCATGGCTCAAACACTCAACTTTGAGGGTGTCTAGTCCTTCATCAAAAGCACAGCAGCCAGAGAACACAGATGTAACTCTAATTAAAAAACAACTATCCACCCCCAAAAACTCACTGCCAAACTCATGTGCCAAAATAGCGACATGTACTGAGTCCAGTTCTGGGCCCCTCAGTTCCAGAAAGACACAGAACTGGTGGCCAAGAAGGCCAATGGCATCCTGGGGTGGATCAGAAGGGAGGTGGTTAGTAGATGGAGAGAGGTTCTTCTCCCCCTCTGCTCTGCCCTGGGGAGACCACATCTGGAATCCTGCATCTCTTTCTGGGCCCCTCAGTTCCAGAATGACCCAGAGCTGCTGGAGAGAGCCCAGTGCAGAGACATGGAGATGGTGAAGGGAGTGGAGCATGTCCCTGCTGAGGAAAAGCCAAGGGAGCTGGGGCTCTTGAGCTGGGAGAAAAGGAGACTGAGGGGTGACACCATGAATGTTGATCAATATGTGAAGGGTGGGTGTCAGGAGGATGGAGCCAGGCTCTGCTCAGGGACACCCAATGAGAGGACAAGGGGCAATGGGTGTGAGCTGGAACATAGGAGGTTCCACATCGATCTGAGAAGGACCTTCTTCCCAGTGAGGGTGACAGAGCCCTGGAAGGGGCTGCCCAGGGGGGTTGTGGAGTCTCCTTCTCTGGAGATGTTTAAAACCCACCTGGCCATGTTCCTGTGCGACTGGATCTAGGGGATCCTGCTCTGTCAGGGGGATTGGACTGGATGATCTTTCAAGGCCCCTTCCAGTCTCTAATGTTCTGTGACTGTGTGAAAAGTCACAAGCAGACCCAGAGAATCACGCAATGAGGGCTGCAGCTCACACAAGGTTTTATGGTGCCAGCTGAACTGCAAAACCTCCTGGTGCTTAAATGGTGAAGTTCACACTCCCTCTCCGGAGGGGACAGAAGGTAATGGTACTCAGCTGTGCCTAGGACCATGCCAAATACCATTTGCTCATCCAGGATGAGCACAGATGGTCATATTTCCCTCTGTTTATTTTTGCTGAATGGCCTTTTCAGCCTGCCTAGTCTGTGACCTTCTAAAACTGGGGAGATACGGTTTTGCTGGGATGCTGAGTTCCTCCTTTCTTCAGGAATCAAAACAGAAGCTCTGCTGGTATCAGCTGTGAGGACACAGATGGACCACGCAGTCTTGACGCTTGCAGCTCAGTCCCTGCAGAACTGCAACTGGAGGAGCACTAAAAGCACCCAGGTGCACGTGGATGGCACCAAACTCGCTGCTTCTCAAGTAGAGCTCATGTAGATGGTGACTAACAGGACCCGCGAGCGACTGCACTACGATTCCACACACAGCACTGCTCATCTTCAAACATCCAACAGCACCTGCCACCTTGGCCACTGATGAAAAAGCATCAGTGCATCACGACAAGGCGGTGGTAGCCCCCATGGAGCGCTCAGGCTACGAGGCAGGCAGCTGGCAGAGCCTAAGCACCATGAAAGCTCAGTGCTACCAACTGCAGCAAAACCACTGCTTGGAGTTAAGTGCTGCTCCCCTTCAAGCTAATTTAACAAGCTCTTGGCTCTAGTATGATACAGGCAGTAGTGAGAAGCAGCTCTGCTCCGTGATGGAATAGTTGGAGGCCCTTTGTACTTGGTGGCCCAAACACACATAGCAGGAGGAACAGCAGATCAGCCCTCTTGTACGAAGTAGTAAAGGTAGGGAGTGAGAACCGTCCCTTGTCTCAGAAAGCCAACGGCCTCGTCAGAAAGGAGAAAATCAGGATCAGGAAAGAGGCACAGAGGGTGGATCAGTGGGATCTCTGTGTGACAAGAATTCACAGAGCCACAGAACATCAGGGGTTGGAAGGGACCGCGGAAGATCATCCAGTCCAATCCCCCTGCCACAGCAGGATCCTCTAGATCCACTTGCACAGGAACATGTCCAGGTGGGTTTTAAACATCTCCAGAGACTGTTTTCCTTGTCCATGGAGACACCAAATGCAAAGGGATTGTCTCATCAATCAGTGAAGCTGCTCCATGGAACCTGCAGCTGTCCTACTGGACGTGACTGGATGAAGTACAGCACGGAGATGCAAGGTGATCAGCACTAAAAGTGTGATCGTGGAACCATTCACGTTGGAAAAGACCCTTGAGATCATCAAGTGCAACCATTGGCCCTCCTCTACCAAGTTCAACGCCCAAGCACACTGCTAAGCAAGTGTCACCACAGGTCTTATGGAAAAGCCAAAGTGAAACTAGTCTCCAAGAGCTCAAACATTCCTCCACTTCAGTAGGTTTTCAGACCTTCTCTGAAGGATCTCGACACATGAAGACACCCAGTTATACTTTGTGCCATTTACACTGTTCTTCCTTGATCCCCAGCTCCCGGTGGAAGGAATGAGATGCTGGTTCCAGGCAACCTTACCTGCTGCGTAAGCGACGGCTCCCTGAGGAGATGCCAACGGAGCAGCTGACTGCAGTCCACGTGGTTTGGATGACAACCACCAGGATGGTGTCCAGCCAGGACACCTCACTCATCGCATCACATGGCTGTTTTACGTTGACAGGAGGTCTCAGACGAGCACCCGGGGGGAGGCTGGCAACACAAATTCCTACTGGACCTGAGCCAGACTGAGAACTGGAGGAGCACAGCCTTTGGCGCTGTTCCGTAGGACAAAGGTGCTCCAGTAACACTCCGATGTGACCTGTAAAGAATAAAAGAGGATCACAGAATAGAATCATTAAGGATGGAGGAGACCCAACGACTAAACAGAGTCCTGCAGTGGCCACCTGCTCCCTCCCCAGTGGCCACCAGCTCATTGCAAGGACATCCTGAGGCCAAGCTCATGGCAGATTATCTTGTTTGGGCACTAGGGAGCCAAACATCCCATCTCTTTGCACTCTGCAAATGGTCCTTAAGCTACAGTGAGGGATCAGTCCCTCCGCCAGCTACTTCCAGCTCCTTCCAGCTACTTCCTCCTCCCTGTTAGTTCTCTGGAAGATCTTCCACTCCACTTACATAACGTAAACTTATGATACCCAGGATGGCTCTGGCCTTAATTTTTCATTCCCATCAAGGCTGACGTTGACGATAAGCATTTAAGTCAATGCCCTACGAGGTCAGACTCCAGGCTGACTACACTTAGAATCTCAGTTTGCACTGTTCTTGGCCATCCTGCCACATTTAACACCTTTGAATGTAAAACCAACGCGTCTCAGATGCGCTCTCCTGCTGACCGTGCCATTGCTGATACAAGCCAGGATCCTGTTGGCCTTCTTGGCCACCTGGGTACCCCGCTGGCTCATATTGAGCCAGCTGTCTACCAGCACCCCCGGGTCCTTTTCTGCTGGGCAGCTTCTGAGCTCCTCATCCCCCAGCCTGTAGCGTTGCCTGGGGTTGCTGTGACTGAAATGCGGGACCTGGCACTTGGCCTTATGGTACCTCAGACAACTGGCCTTGGCCCATCGATCCACAAAGTCATTCCACTGGCAAACACGGATTTCACAGAATCATAGAACATTAAGGACTGGAAGTGGCCTCAAAAGATTGGATGCTGTTGGCCACAAGAGCACATTGCTGGCCCCTGGCCATCCTGCTGGCCACCAGGAGCCCCAGGTCTCTTTGTCCTCCACTGCTCTCCAACAGGTCAGTCCCCAACCTGTCCTGGTCCCTGGGGTTGTTCTTGCCCAGATGCCAGACTCCACAGTGCCCTGGTTCTAGTGCATTCAGTGTCTCCCTGCCCAGCTCTGCAGCCTGATCAGCCCGTCTGGATGGTCCGAGCCCTGTCCTAGCGCCAGACTCTACACTTACCCTCGTTATAGTTCATGGAATGTCTCTGCCCAGCTCTCTAGTATTTTTCAGTGGGAAAGAGTCAGGAAAAGTCATTGCTTGGTGGCAGTGAGCGGCGCCAGCAGCTCCCCCACATTCTGTTTGAATGGAGGAGACACTCTGATCCCTTTGAGGAGCCGCTCACATCACAACCAAAGGGAGGGAGCGAACAGAAGAGCCGGGCAGCCTTCAGTCACTCCTCTCTGAGAGCCCCAGCGGAGATGGATGGCAGCACCAGCCAGAAGGCTATCAGCCACTTCACCAACGAGCCCCGCAAATATTAACCCTACGCAGATAAATAGAGAAGGGCTTGACTTGGCAGAGACTGACCACTGGAAATAGAGACGAAATTGCTCCTTCTGCAAGCCCCTGCTTCAAAAAACCCCCACGTGGGTAGGAGAAGAACTTAAAAAAGATTAATGGATGTTGTCACAACCTTCTCCAGTGACAAACAAGGCTGTCAGGCCAGGTCTCTGGCCCAGATCACTCACAGCGTAGCCTGGGTTTGGGCTAGGAAAACAAATGCTCCCCTGTCACGGCACCACTCTCGCTCGAGTCCCCATAAGTGCCGCTGATTCAGGCACGGGGAGGCGTTCGGAGCGGTTTCATCGTCCACAGCCAAGCCACCCGCGCTTCTCCCTCTCTGTGCAGCCACACTGCACCGTCACCCCCCTTCCTAGAACTTACTGCCTCCACGGTGCCCCCTGGCAGGAGACGAGAAGGACCGAGCCCCTCGTCCGCAGCCTTTCCATGCAGCAGCAGGGACAGAGCCGGTCTCGCACGGCTGTAAGCGGGGCTGGGTCTGCGCCAGCAGCCCATTAGATTAGCAAACACTCCCCTGCGCTCGCTGCGTGGGCTCAGCGGGAAGGGAGTTAGCAGGCATCCACTTTCACAGCACGCTTCTAGTTTGGGGTGAAGAAGCATCCCCATGTCCCAGGCTATTCCATCGACTACAAACGGTGCCAGGGCTTCTCGTCGCGCTCCTGTCTGCCGCGGGAGTCAGCGAGGAGGAAGGCGAAGCCAGGGCAATGGATGGCGGTGGAGGCAGCAGAATAAGAGAAGCCCATGATTTCCCAGAGGAGAGAACAAATGGGGAGACTCCGCCAGGTTCTCCGTCTTGCCGCTGCCCGCGCCGGCACAGCTCAGGAAAGTCATCGCGAGCAGGACCGGAAGGGATCTCGATCATCCCGCGCCCAAAGTCGGGGTCACTTGCACTCTCTTGCTAGAGATAATCGGCTAAGTGAACGCGGTCCTTAATGTCAAGACCAACATATAAATATCGTGGCATTGCGGCACGGCCACGACATTGAGGGCTGACTCGTAGCCTCTATCTCCCTGGAGCTATCCGGGGGCTGTCTTCGCTCTCAGGTGAGGCGGTGCCGTGCGCTTCACATCTGGGGAGAGCAACAGCGGTAAGAACTAGGCGGCTTGTCTTTATTTGAGGAGTGAAAGCAGATACCAGCTCTTCAGGAGACAGCCAGAGGAAGGTCCTTGTCCGTATAAACACACCGATGCAGCGTTAAAGTACATGAGCTGACCGGCATCTTCTGGGCTGTAGCACAACCAGAAGGTGCTTAGAACTTCGAGAAAACAATATGGATGTGTTCTTGTGTGACATGGTCTGGGTGATCCTGCTGTGGCAGGGGGATTGGACTGGATGATCTTTCAAGCTCCCTTCCAATCCTAATGATTCTATGATTCTACATGTTCCTGTGCAGCTTGGTCTGAATGATCCTGCTCTGGCAGAGGGATTGGACTGGATGAACTTTCGAGGTCCCTTCCAATCCCTAATGATTCTACGATCTCTCACTCAAAAATTCCTCTCCGTAGGGCTGCAGGGGGTTCAAGACAGTGAATCACCCAATCTTCTCCTCCTGCTGTGTCCAACAAAGAGTTATAAATATGTGAAGGGTGGGTGTCAGGAGGATGGAACCCGGCTCTGCTCAATGTCATGTGGTGATAAGACAAGGAGCAATGGGTGTCACCTGGAACACAGAAGGTTCCACATCACATGAGAAGGAACAACTTCATGGTGAAGGCCACAGAGCACTGGAAGGGGCTGGCCAGGGGGGTTGTGGAATCTCCTTCACTGGAGATGTTTAAAACCCATCTGGCCATGTTCCTGTGTGACTTGGTCTACGGGATCCTGCTGTGGCAGGGGGACTGGACTGGATGATCTTTCAAGGTCCCTTCCAATCCCTAATGTTCTGTCATTCTGTGAAGATCATGTAGTCCAACCTTCCCTTTGCCCTATCATCATCACTAAACCATGTCTCCCAACACAACATCTCCCCTGTCCCATGTAGAGATGGGATAGCAGGGATTTTGCCATCACAGGTCTGAGCTGAGTGCACACTACAGCATCACTAAATAGTGATGACAGTGTCTTCTGGTTCCATCATGGCTTGAAACATCAAGGAGGATCACAGAATCACAGAACATTAGGGATTGGAAGGGATCTGGAAAGATCATCCAGCCCAATCCCCCTGCCAGAGCAGGATCACCTAGATCCAGTCGCACAGGAACACAACTGGGTGGGGTTGAAACATCTCCAGAGAAGGAGACTCCACAACCCCCCGGGCAGCCCCTTCCAGGGCTCTGTCACCCTCACTGGGAAGAAGTTCCTTCTCATACTGATGGGGAACCTCCTCTGTTCAGCTCACACCCACTGCCCCTTGTCCTATCACTAGATGCTCCTCAGCAGAACCTGGCTCCATCCTCTTGACACCAACCCTTCCCATATTTACCAACATTAATGAGGTCACCCCTGTCTCAATGAACATCCCTTGGGTCTCCTTCACCTCTCCACTGGCACCACAGCAGCAAGGCAGAGCAGCAGAACCCAGCGTTAGAGAAACTTCAGCTCAGCTGATAATATTTTACAACAACACAAGAACAGCCACAAACCAGCCCCTGCCCCATAAAATTTACAACGTAAACCAGACACATAAAGGGAACAAAACGGGAACAATACAGCGCTGGAAACACATGGCGTTAGGGGAGCTGTTGACTCAAGCTACCCAGCCACGCGTGGGCAGAGGTGAGGACTGATCCCAGCCTGGGAGTTGCCATCCCTGCACCAAACCTGCCTCTCGAGCAGCTGTTCTGCAGGAGCACCCATCTCCCTACCAACCGCGACGCACCCATACCCGGTACAAGCTTCATCTAGCAGACGGCCGCCGCTCCCAGCTGCAAAGGGCTCACTTCCTCCAGGACATCCAGGGTCTGTGGATACTCACAGAACATCAGGGACTGGAAGGGCCCTCGAAAGACCCAGTCAACCGCGTGCAGCCTACAGCCACACTGAAGCGCCCCAAGTTAATGACCAGCACATCCGTAGACTGCCGAGCACGTACCGGCACGATAATGAATTCGTATGGCTGCGCCTATAAAAACTTTGCTTGCTGCGCTCAGGCACTTTAACTGGAGCAGAAAGAGATTTTAAGAGAGAAAGCGGCTCGCTGAGGGCAGCCCGAATGCCTCGCGAGAACTGCCACGTTCATCGGCGGCAAGGCTGAGACCGCTTAGCTTCAGTTCATAACTCACGTGCCTTTAGTTTATAAGCACCACATCACGTTTCCAGGCAGCTCAGATCTTGGCTCTGCTTAAAGTGGCCTGGCCTGTAATAAATTCCTCCCCACGTTTTTCATGTTATAGTTCTTTTACAGACGTGGGTTTCTGAGGGCAGGGCAGGTACAGCGCGATTGAATCACCATAAATCAGATAGGATTGTTGTTGTCCCTAGTTATAGCACCTGGATTCTACGTTGTCTACCTCTCCTTCAGCCATAAAGGTTATTAAAGGTGTAGATTGGAAATGAAAACTGCACCATGTGCTGTCTGTGAAACCCACCTGGAGATGTTCCTGTGCCACTTGGTCTAGGTGACCCTGCTGTGGCAGGGGGATTGGGCTGGATGATCCTTCGAGGTCCCGTCCAATCCCTAATGACTGGATCTAGGGGATCCTGCTGGGGCAGGGGGATTGGAGTAGATGGTCTTTCAAGGTCCCTTCCAATCCCTAACGTTCTGTGATAGACACACATTTTCTTTTGCTCTGCAGCACAGGGTGGATTCCACCCACAGGATGGTACTCAATTCAGATCAGACTTTCCTGCATGAGGCAGGAGTCCTGTTAAAGCTTGAAGGAGGCAAAAGGAGAGTCCATCACCCACAGCCCAAGCTGACATGAACCACTAGGTCCTACATTTCTCAGGAGATGTGTTATCAGGGGTAAACAGTTCACCTGCTGCCTACCGCTCGTCATTTGAGTTAAGCTGGAATGACACAGGGAGTCCTAACTGGCCAAGTGATGACCATAACATAAAGGAAGCAGCTTGTCAGAGCCTTTCGAAGAGAAGAAAAAGCTTTGCCTCTGCTAAGCAGTGAGGCCATGGGTGGTGGTTTTCCCAAGACATTCTGAACCAAAACTCGCAGCATGCAGGTGGCTTTTGGTTTGGTCATTCGTACGGGACATACTTGGTGCTGGTCTGGAGGAAAAACACAGAGGAAGCATCTCCATAGCCCACGGCAAGACCACAGAACATTAGAGATTGGAAGGGACCTCCCAAGACCATCTAGTCCAATCCACCTGCCACAGCAGGATCCCCTAGATCCAGTCACACACGAACACATCCAGGTGGGTTTTAAACACCTCCAGAGAAGGAGACTCCACAACACCCTTGGGCAGCCCCTCCCAGTGCTCTGTCACTCTCACTGGGAAGAAGCTCCTTCTCATATTGACATGGAACCTACTATGTACCAGCTCACACTCATTGCCCCTTGTCCTGTCATTGAGCAGAGCCTGGCTCCATGCTCCTGACACCCACCCTTCACCTATTTATAGACATTGATGTGGAACCTCCTCTGTTCCAGCTGACACCCGCCGCCCCTTGTCCTATCACTAGATGACACTGAGCAGACCCTGGCTCCATCCTCCTGACACCTGCCCTTCCCATATTTATCAACATTCATGGGGTCACCCCTCAAGCCTCCTTGCACCTCATCTCCTGGCATCTTCCCCCCGCTCCCAGGCTCCCTCTTCTCGTGCCAGTTCATCTTTCCCAAGGACGTCAGCGGCTCCCCGCACGCGCATTGAGATAAGCAGCAAACAACGCCGGGAGGAATGTGCTGAGCCAGCTGGTCTTTTGCGCCCCGTAGGATGCACAGACCAAAGGGGCGTCTGCCACACATGTCACGCAGATGAAGCCAACTTTGCATTCAACAACTGCACCCAACAAAAGATAAAAGCGCTCTCCGCACAATGGATCACTCGCAGGGCTCCAACCCCTCGCTCCCTCCCCTCTCTCTGCACACTCTCTCTCCAGGTCGCTTAGCGAGAGCTGACTTTTATTTCCAATTAAAGGCTCCTCAGAGCAGCTTTTATTTATTATTTATTGTTACTACTCTGTGGCCACTTTGGATCACACTGCTCCGCTCTTTCACCTAGCCCCAAAAGAACCTGCTGCACACGCAGCTCCTTCCCGAGGAACCTGCTCTAGGTGATCCTGCCGTGGCAGGGGGATTGATCTTTCGAGGTCCCTTCCAATCCCTGATGATTCTATGAAACGTCCCTGGGTCTTGTTTAAGGTCTCGCAGAGCTGCTGCTGGTGTGTTTCTAACAGGCTCCTGATTCACTCCTCAATTATCCACCAGCAAAAAGGAGAAGGGCAGAGGCAGCAAAAAACCCCCTCTCCAGCCACGCTGCTGCAATGCCTTTTGCTGGGGATACTCTGGTACCACAAGGAGCCTACAGAGCACCGCCGTGCTCAGCGTGCACAGGCTGACACCAAGGCAGCAGCCTGAAATGCGAAGGAACCCAAGTTCAGCAATTGCAGCAGCATCTTGTGGCAGCGCTCAAAATACCGTCGATCTCCCGACGGCCAGCCAAGAGGAATTTCCCAGGAGGATGCACAGAGAAACCCTCTTCTCATGGGGGCACAGAGTGTGACACTCTGCTACTGAGCAGCATCAAACAGAACCCATTTAGCTCGGTGCAGTGTGAGCACTTGAGCTCCAGCTCTGGTGTTGTGCTGTTTACAGAGGGGAAGAAACAAGCCCCAGCCTTGGGAGCTTGTGGAATCGCAGAGTCATGGGACGTGAGGGGCTGGAAGGGACCTCGAAAGAATCATTAGGGAGTGGAAGGGACCTCGAAAGAATCATAGAATCATTAGGGATTGGAAGGCACCTCAAAAGATCATCCAGTCCAATCCCCCTGCCACAGCAGGATCCCCTAGATCAAGTCACAAAGGAACATGGTCAGGCGGGTTTGAAACATCTCCAGAAGAGACTCCACAATTCCCTTGGGAAGCCCCTTCCAGGGCTCTGTCACCCTCACTGGGAACAAGTTGCTTCTCAGATTGATGTGCAACCTCCTCTGTTCCAGCTCACACCCAGTGCCCCCTATCTTATCATTGGGTGCTCCTGAGCAGAGCCTGGCTTCATCCTCCTGACACCCACCCTTTCCATGTTGGTCAACATTCATGAGGTCACCCCTCAGGCTCCTTTTTTCCAAGCTCAAGAGACTCAGCTCCCTCCGCCTTTCCTCGTCAGGGAGATGCTCCACTCCATCATCTTTGCGGCTCTGTGCTGTACTTTCTCCAGCAGTTCTGTGTCCTTCTGGAACTAAGGGGCCCAGAACTGGACAAAATATTCCAGCTGTGGTCTCAGTAGGGCAGAGTAGAGGAGAAAAAGAACCTCTCTCCATCTGCTAACCACTGCCTTTCTGATCCACTCCAGGATGCCGTTGGCCTTCTTGGCCACAAGGACTATAGAATAAAGATACTAAGTTTTACCATTGCCGTTTTTTTTTATAGGGCACAGCGTTACCACCTATATTCTAAAACCCAACAGCTGGTCACTATCACCCCAAACATAAGCCAAGTAAATTCCTTTCGTACTCACTCACAGGAACATTAAGACTATTTACCAGAAAACTCTGTATTGCTGGAAACACAAACCCCAGACTTTCTTTTGCACTAGTTATTCATCGTAAAGCAAACACTACAACCTGTTCTGCAAGCTGTTCCTTCCCTACTTGAATGATATCCTATCTTTGAGCTTTCTGCAGCCATCATTAACTTTGGCCCCTTCTTTATCTTCAATCTGAAGTTAATTCTCCAGCCAGCATGTTGCTTGCCGCTTTGAGGGATTAAATATAAGGGCTTACAAAGAAAAGGAGCTTTGCAGACAATGCTATTACACCATGATAGCTCTCAGGGAAATTGTTCACTCTTGAAATAAATAAATAGATAAATAAATAAAGCATTTGGGATGTGGATGTTGTTCATTTTCAAAAATAAATATGATCGTAGTGTAAAATAATAAGAAAGGGATTATTTGGAGGCATTGGCTAAATGTCTACACAATCCCATTACAACTAGCTGATAGAAATGGGCAGATAGTTCCCAGTGTGGCATAAGGATGTTGGAAACACCCACTGTTCTTTCTATGCAATTATTCTTCTACATTATTTCCAAAATAACAACGAAATTCTTCCTTTGTTGGGAAATTCTCTTAGGAAAATGATGTAGGGAAGCATCCCAGTGATGCAGTTAGGAAGCTGTGTTGTCCCAACACCATTGAGCTGCTGATGACACCATCCAGGGCAGCAATTAAATGGTTTATGTTAACAATAGCACAGGGTATCTGTGCTAATGGACAAGACTTCCCTAACCAATGGATTCATTCCAGTTGGGCTGGATGTTGATCTAGGTAACCTTGCTGTGGCAGGGGGATTGGAATGGATGACATTCAAGGTCTCTTCCAATCCCTAATGTTCTGTGATTCTGTGGTGTTAGGAGGCATGTCCTCATCAAAAGGGTGATTAGAGCCTGGAATGGACTGCCCAGTGCAGTGATGGAGTCGCCATCCCTGGAAGCCTTTAAGGGCAGCCTGAATGGGGCACTGAATAGAATCATAGAATTATCATGGCTGGAAAGGACTTCACAGAATATCAGGGATTGGAAGGGACCTTGAAAGACCATCTGGTCCAATCCTCCTGCTAGAGCCGGATCACCAAGTCACACAGGAACATATCCAGGAGGGTTTTAAACATCTCCAGAGAAGGAGACTCCACAAACACCTTGTGCAGCCTGTTCCAGTACTCTGTTACCTTCACTGCGAAGAAGTTCCTTCTCAAGGATCAGCAAGTTCAACCCTGATCCCAACCCTAGACCATGGCCTCAAGGGCTCTAACTACTCTGTTTTTAAACACCTCCAGGGATAAGGACTGCACCACCATCCTGGGCAGCCTGTTCCAGTGCTCAACCGCTCTCTCAGCAAAGAACTTCTTCCAAGATCCAATCTAAACTTCCTCTGATGCTACTTGAGGCCATTTCTCCTCATCCTATCATTAGAAATTTGAGAGAAGAGACCAGCACCAGCCTCACTACAACCTCCTTTGAGATAGTTGTAGAGAGCAAGTTCTCTTCTCAGCCTTTTCTTCTCTAGATTCAATAACCCCAGTTCCCTCAGCTGCTTTTCATAGGGGCTATTTGCTAGGCTTCTCCTCAGCCTTGTTGACCTTCTCCCAACCTGTTGCAGCCCCCTCATATCTTTCTGATACTGTGATGCCCAGAACTGGACACAGTACTCAAAGTGTGGTCTCATGACTGCAGAGTCCAGGGGCACCGTCACCTCCCTACTAATGCCTGGTCTGGCCAATGGAGTGATATTAGGTCCTGGGCTGGGCTGGATGAAATCAGAGGGCTTTTCCAGCCTCAGTCATTCTCAGATGCTATGAACAGCAGAGGAGAAACATAGGCTTTTTGAACTAGGTTTCTTCTCATGCAGGATTCCAAACAAACTTTAGAGTCAAAAACATATCTATCTGCTTCAATTTTCAAAAATGAGCAACTTCAGCTGACCCTGATCGATCACAGAATCATAGAATCATTCAGGTTGACCATTGATCAAAGACCATTCGGAGCATCTAGTCCAACCATCTACCCTACTCTACAATTCACCCCTAAACTAGATTTCCCAACACTACATCTAAGAGACTTTTACACACATGCAGGGATGGGGACTCAACCACCACCCTGGGCAGCCCATTCCAGTGCCTGACCACTCTCTCTGGGAAGAATTTCTTCCTGATGTCCAGACTAACCCCACCCAGGCTGAAGCTTAAAGCCTTTCCCTCTGCTTCTGTTGCTAATGACCTGTGAAAAAGAGACCAACATCAACATTTCTACAGTCTCCTTTCAGACAGTTGTAGAGAGCAATAAGGTCTTCCCTCAGCTTCCTCTTCCTCAAAATAAACAGCCCCAGTTCTCTCAATCTCTCCTCATAAAATGATGATCTAGCTGAGCCCCTTGAGCTTTTCATAAACAAACAATGGGGAACATCTCAGAAATGTAACGTACAAATGAGAATGGGGTAGGAAGATGTATGAACAACTTTGCTAACAACTTAGGTGATGAAGTGTCCACAGTTGAGGGAATTTCCGTAGCATTAAGCCAGAACCTAAACAACATCTCCAGCTATCGAATACTGCAGATTTAAGGCTCCACATTCTGCATCCCAAAAAACCCAGCACATGGCTGCAAGGAGAGGAGACAGCGGTGACCAGCTCAGCTCTGCGCGCTTGTTTTCAGATTTTATTTCCTTTCTTTCCAGGCAAAAATGTGCTACCTGCTGGGGAGCTCCTGAAGAGAGGAGGAGGGGCACCAAAGACAGGTCGCCTCAGGCCAGCCACCAAAACCAATCCAGGGATGAAGCCCTAGAGGGAAGAGGGGACCAGGACAGCTGATCAGTATTCGAGCATCACCTCCTCTGTGTCCCAGACCAATGTATACCAACAAAGAGGAAATCAGGGAAGAATGCTAGGAGGCCTGCCTGGCTGAGCAAGGAGTTCCTGGACACGCTGTCACACAAAAACAAGCTATACAAAGAGTGGAAGGGAGGACAGCTAGAATGGGGGGTATATAAGGAAGCTGCCCAAACAGCTCGAGATCTG
>JAOXOE010000506.1:5063341-5081757 GCA_028565055.1 Phoeniculus purpureus
GACAGAGCACTGGAAGGGGCTGCCCAGGAGGGTTGTGGAGTCTCCTTCTCTGGAGACATTTAAAACCCACCTGGATGCTTTCCTGTGCGACTTGGTCTAGGTGATCCTGCTGTGGCAGGGGGATTGGACTGGATCTTTCGAGGTCCCTTCCAATCCCTGACGCTCTTGGATTCTGTGACTGTTCCTGTTGTGATTGTTCTTGTGTGACTTGGTCTCGGTGGTCCTGCTGTGGCAGGGGGATCGGACTAGATGATCTTTCGAGGTCCTTTCCAATCCCTAATGTGTGATTCTATGAGTAAGAGACATTTTCCTGGGAAGACTGTGGCTCTGTTTATAAATATTACTCACCAACAAGCCCCACGCTACCCCACGTGAGCTGCCCAAGAGCTATGATTAGGGCTGTGATGAACCCACACTGCTACGGATGCTCCAGACACCAAATACCAGGCCTTAACTTTCCGTGGCTGCCAAGTGCCAACGCGGCAGATCAGACACCCTACCCCATTTGTGAAAACAAACCCCTTATTGACCTTGCTCCGCTCCATCCCCAAGGCGCTATTATTAACCAACACAATCTGATCCCCGAGCCGCCAACGCCAGCCGGCCAGGAGACAAAGATCTTCAGGGAGGCAGGAATGGCATGGGAGAGGCAGGATTAGGTGCTCGCTTCACTCAGAGCATTCTTTTCAAAGCCCATGGACCTTTAGGTCTTTATAATCTCCCTAAAAGCAGCACGATTCCACCTGTCTCTAGACACCGAGGCGCGAGCGGCTGCTTTCATCACTTAGTTCCCCGTACGCAGCAAGCACAGGGAGTTGTCAAGTGCTGGAACGGGGACAGTATCCTACAGCACCCAGCACTGTGTTCCCCTCACACACAGCTGGCCCATCTCCACCACCCCTGAGCCCACCCTCCAGCCCAGGTCTACTCAGCACCTGTCGGTTTGCAGAGTCCTGTGCTAGGTGATCCTGATGCGGCTAGGACATTGGATTAAAGGGGGTTCCACATCAATATAAGAAGGAACTTCTTCCCAGTGAGGGTGATGCAGCACTGGAAGGGGCTGCCCAGGGATGTTGTGGAGCACCCCTGTCTGGAGATGTTTAAAACCCATCTGGATGTGTTCCTATGCGACACGATATAGGGGATCCTGCTGTGGCAGGGGGATTGAACTGGATGATCTTTCAAGGTCCCTTCCAATCTGTCAACACTCTGTGACTACATGATCTTTCAAGGTCTCTTCCAGTTCCTGACGTTTGGGATTCTGCACGCACCCAACCTCTGCTGCAGAGGGCTCTGGCAGGGGAAGAGCATGGACCCAAACCCCATCTGCGCAGGCTGGAGAAAGGAAAACCAAGCTCAGCTCTCCCTAAGCACCACGGAAGTGTTGAGCTTAGCTCACCTACCCACTGGGGTTATGGATTGCAGCTGCCTGTGGGTGTGGACATCACCTCACCATGCAGTCACCAGCCCCAAGCTTTGCCTTGGGGCAGAAGCAAGGAGCATTTTCTATGGGCCACCTCGAGCTCCTACCTGCTGACATCAAGAGCCAAAGCTGCAGGATGAAATGGGGAGTGAGAATTAGTGCTGCAGGCAGGAGAGACTTCCCTCTGGGGTAATTTAAAACTCAGGGCTGATTATTCTCTGCTTTGGGAACCATCCCAATTAAAATGGTCTATGTGAAAGTAAGCTATGAGCTTAAAGCCTTTCCATCTGGGGCCACAGCAGGAGCTCTCCCTGCAAGCACAGGTCCCAGAGAAGTGTTCCTAGCCAGGGGAGGGCTAAGTGCAGTCATAAAGACTGGAGAAAGACAGGGTTTGAACTCCCCTTTGCCTCTGTGCCTGCAAACCACCCTACCGCACACGTTAGCACCTTGCTTGTGCAGGCAAATACGGATTTAAGATGTGCAGCCAGGCTCCATGAAGTAGTTTTACAGTCACTACGTACACGCCAGCCTCTGAAAAGTCATCCTCAAACATCCCTTAGAGTCCAGACTTTATCCACCCAGGAGTCCAAGCAACTTGTGTAGCTGCACTTGTCATGAAGTGCCTCCTCAGCAGAGCCAATTTTGTCCTGTGCTTCTAATTTGGCTGGAGGGGGAAAGGCTTAGGGGTGCAGGTGTTGGTCTTTCAGGAGCTCCGCACGGTCCTCGATGGTTTCATGGGGACAAATGTGCTGGTGACAGCTAGGGAGCTCCAAGAAGCTCCAAGAAACTGACTTAAAACCTGCCTCCCCAGCCCGGGGGCTCCGTCTGCAGCTGGAGGTATGCAGGTATTCCGGTGGGACGTGCAGCAACGTAGAGGATCACGAGCCGGGCAGGCTGGGGGATGGCAGGTCAGGCCGAGGGCGCACGGAAAGTTTCCTCCACCTCTCATCTTTAAAATCCCTCGGCACGCACAGCCACCCTCTTTCTGTAGTAAGACGTCCCCAGAGGCCGTAAGAGGCCACGGTGGGAGCTGGCTTAGTCGTTATAGGCTTAATAATAAATTAAACCTACACAGCACATTTTCCTAAGGTCTGTACTCCTGACATTTGTGGTCTCCCCTTCACTTCCCATAGTCTTTCATAGATTCATAGGGTTGGAAGGGACCTCAAGGATCATATAGTCCAACCTATCAAGCTAAAAATAGAGCTTAAATTAGCTGTCCCAGCAGCCTGTCAAGCTGGGTTTTCAAGCTTTCCAATGTAGGGCAATCGACCACTTCCCTTGGGAGATGATTCCAGTGGTTAATTGTTCTAATGGGGAGGGATTTTCTTCTGGACTACAATCAGAATCTCCCCAGGAGTAACCTAGACCCATCACCCCTTGTTTTTTCCATAGGACTCCTTGTGAAAAGGGAGTCACTCTTCTCTTAGTAGCCACCCTTTAGGTAATAGGACATGGGGACAAGGTCTCTCGCTAAGACTCAAGGCTGAGCATACCCAGCCTTCTCAGGCTTTCTTCATATGGCAGGGCTTCCAGTCCTCTGATCATCCTCGTGGCCCTTGTCTGGATCCTTTCCAGCCGGTCCTCCCACTGTCTTCACCCTCCACCCTGCTGGGCTCACTAGAGAGGCTCGAGAGGCTGTAGCGTGCATTCCTTCATCTCCCAACCACGTCAAAGATCAAGAATCCCAAGAGCATCTCAAGTCATAGAATCATAAGGGATTGGAAGGGTCCTCGAAAGATCATCTAGTCCAATCCCCCTGCCACAGCAGGATCACCTAGATCAAGACGCACAGGAATACGTCCAGGAATCGCAGTGACACTGCGGTTCCAAAGGCAGCAGCCTCACGGTGGAGGCTGTTGGGCAACCAAAGCCCAGCCCAGGGGACTAGTGGCACACCTCATGGTTGCTGCACTGCATCCACGCTGGCCTTCAATATAAAGGCCACATAGCCACGTGTACATTCTCTTGTGCTAACAAAGACAAGAAGAAAGACACAACAGACCTTACATTGATGACGGGTTATTGACGCTGGGACACTGACATCACCAGAGCATGTTGTTTAAGACACTCGAGCTCTGGCTAACTAGCAAAAGGGATGGTAACAGCCCGTTCTGAATTGATACTGCCTGTCCAGTCAATGCTAACATAAAGCCAAATTCAATAAAGCTGCTTTCTTCAGCATGACTAACGCTTACATCAGGCAAGGTATTAAGTGCTGAGAAGCAGAGCACCCAGGATACACGGGATAGATAAATCTGACTGGCCTGAGTCATTACATTGAGAGACTCAGTACACTGCCCCAGACCCGGCACAGCTTCAGATCCTATCTAGAGACTACAGTCAGCTGGAGGGGTACAGTCAGTCAGCCCAGCAGAGCCCTTGCCCCCTGACGTCAGTTGCACTTCTGCCACTGATCTTAGTGGAGGGTAGAATTCACTCCTCCTAAGGGTTCAACAGTCAGCCATTGGAAACCCCATCACACAGACCTACGCTTTCAGCTGCTGCAGTAGGGGCAATCCAGCCTCAGGCACCTTGGCCAAGAAAGCCGATGGAAGCCTGGGACAGATCAAGAAGAGCTATTCTGCCCTAGCGAGGCCACATCTGGAGTATTGTGTCCAGTTCTGGGCTTTCTGGTTCCAGAAGGACAGAGACTTGATTGAGAGCGTTCAACAGAAGGCCACCAGGATGATCAGGGGACTGGAGCACCTGCCTTATGAGGAGACATTGAAAGATCTGGGACTCTTCAGCTTGGAGAGAAGACTACAAGGAGACTTAATCACCGTCTATAAATCCATGAGTGCTGGGTGTCAAGAAGACACACACCTCACTTTTCACTTGTGCCCCGGAATAGGACAGAGGGCACCGGCTGTCAGTTGCACCTCAACATGAGGAAAAAAACACTTCTTTACTGTAAGAGTGACAGAGCACTGGAAGGGGAGGTTGTAGAGTCTCCTTCTCTGGAGACTTTTCAGACCCGTCTGGATGTACTTCTGTGTAACCTCTCTTAGGTTCTATGATCCTGCTTGAGCAGGGGGCTTTGACTCGATGACTCCGGGAGGTCACTTCCAACCTCTAATCATTTGTGTGTGTGTATCTAAAGATGGTTTGATCCCCATTAAGTGCCAAGCACCTCTCTTGGGAGAAGAACTCTAAGAAGCCATCCTAAAATTAACCACCCTAGCACTACTAACCACTGTTGGGGTTGGACTAGATGACCTTTGGAGGCCTCTTCCACCCCAGTACATTCTACGATTCCGTAAGACCACATTTTCCATAACTTCTCTTGGGCCAGCTGCCCAGTTCGCAGCAAACGATCCAACTCTAGAGAAACCAGCACATTTTTCTCTTTCCCTTGCAGATCTGTGTTCAGACTGCGGCTGGTGGGAGGTTTGGCGTTTAAAAATACACGTCCCCATCCCCTCTCACATACATGCACGGCTTGCACATGAGGATCCAGCTATTAAAACTCTTCACTCGGAGGCGAGCGCCTGTTCCAGACAAATTGCTGCAGGAGAGCTGGCGATGGAGGAGGTGAGCACGTACCCACGCCATCGTCGGAGGTGTCTCTGCAGAGCTGCGTACGGCGGGTGGGCTTTCTCCCCTTGCTTGGAGAAGAGCCACACAGGAACCTTCATCTCCTTCCTTTCAGTTGCCTTGTTGTTTGCTCATGTTACTCTGCCTCTTGGTTCATGATGAGCTCTAATGCTGTTAAACACTGACCCAGCCAGTGCTACTGACTACAGGGATGTATTTTTATTACTTCTTTTGTACAGGGCTTCATTTGCAGTGGTTCACATTATACCAGAATCAGTTTTAAACACACTCCGGGGTCTCTTCTTCCTATTCACTGCATCCCATTAACGCATCCTGAAAGGGACTCTCACACGCACAACGTTCTGCGGCTCCTATTTTCTGCCTTTTCTTCTCTTTACCAATCTGCATCTCTCCACCCTGCCGGGGGATTAGGGCCATTGTTGCTATTTAAAACAGCTTCGCTTTGGTCTCTGCTCTGAAGGCTGGACGCTGGCCCGTCATTTTCCCACCTGCTTGGATAGTCTCTGCTTGGGACCGAAATCCCTCATTATGTCCTTCGCTTCAATGACACGGATCTGCTGGGGAATCGGGGCCGTAAATAATAGGCAACCCGTGTGGTCCTGCCTCTTCAAGTAGCAAATCGGAGCAGCCTTTGAACAGATCCAGTTGGCCCACTGAAACCGAGAAACGACGGCTTTGTCTCCACCGCTATCTAGAGGGTGGGCTGACTTCTCCTCAGTCTTACAGCATCAGTCCTGAACTGCACAAACGGATGCAACTCCACTGAGCAAATAGCATCTCCACTTCAGCTCAGTTGAAGATCCGGAGTGGGAATTTGCAGGTTAAAAACAAGCAGTCAAGAGCAAAGCTAAAGCCGTACACACAAGATATGAGGAGGAAGCCAGTTTCTGTGCAAGTTCAACCACAGCAGCCACCAGCTGCAATTCCTCTTGCATTCAGCTCCCTCCAGCCTGCTCACAGAGATGCAAATAGGAGCTGCTGCCTCATCTTTATGCCACCTGAACATTAAGATGACAAGGCAATCGCTGGCTGCAAGACTAAAGGAGCTCTCCATCCTTTTAGTGTCGTCGGAGCAGTTTAAGAGACAGATCTAGGTGCTTGGGTCCAGCCCATTATGTTCAATGAAGATGCATCCATTCGCAGCAGTGCAAGGTTTGACTCCTGTAAAACGTATCGATGTGGGGAACAAACGAGATTCTATAGGTCTTAGAGTTGTACACAAATGCACAATGATCTCAGATCCATCTGCTCCCCAGGGCTCGAAAGTGAAATCTGCTTCCAATGTTATGTTTTATGCTTATTGCTGTCACGCTGTTTATCCACCCGAATGCTGCACATTCTCGTTTTGTTTAACATAAACAACAACCATGCACCGTCTGCCCAAACTTTGTCAACTGCCTCTTCCTTCTGTCTGGATAATGAAAAGAAACCATCTAACAAATGCATCTTGTTCCGTTTGCTTCCAGACACAGTGCATCACGCCCGAGCACGAGAAGCAAGGGGGGGAAATGAGATTGATTTGGTTTCAGTAGATGTACTTCAGCTTAGCTTCTTAGAAGCCACCAGCACAAAGCATCAGCCAGCAGCCTAAACCAGTGTTGGATCCTTTTTAACCCCATCCCAGAGCTTGCTGGTGTGCTGAGCCACGTGCAGTCCACTCACAGGTTTGTGCCTCAGGTGCAGACATTTAGGTCTCTAGGGCAGTGCCATTAAAGCAACACCTGTGCATGGGACAGCCCTCCCACATCAGAGAATCATTAGGGATTGGAAGGGACCTCCAAAGATCATCCTGTCCAATCCCCCCAACACAGCAGCATCCCCTAGATCCAGTCGCACAGGAACACATCCGGGTGGGTTTTAAACATCTCCAGAGAAGGAGACTCCACAATCCCCTGGGCAGCCCCTTCCAAGGCTCTGTCACCCTCACTGGGAAGAAGTTCCTTCCCATAATGATGGAAAACCTCCTCTGTTCCAGCTCGTACCCACTGCCCCTTGTCCTGTCACTGGATACCACTGAGCAGAGCCTGGCTCCGTCCTCCTGACACCCTCCCTTCACATATTTATCAACATTAATGGGGTCACCCCTCAGTCTCCTTTCTTCCAAGCTAAAGGGATCACAGAATCACAGAACACGAGGGATTGGAAGGGATCCTGAAAGATCATCCAGTCCAATCCCCCCACTACAGCAGGATCATAGAATCACCCCAGTTGGAAAAGACCCCTGGGATCATTGAGTCCAACCACCTACCCCACCTTACAAGTTAATCTAGTCCAATCCTCCTGCCACAGCAGGGTCACCTAGACCAAGTCACACAGGAACATGTCCAGGTGGGTTTCAAATGTCTCCAGAGAGGGAGACTCCACAGCTCCACAACTGCAGTTACATGCAGCACATCACACTGATGCCCCGCAGAGCCCAGCCATACCCCAAGCTCACAGCCACAGCACACCACAACTACAGCATGAAGCAGCACTGACACCATTACATGTCCCGTACAGCCTGCCAGTATCCTTTGGTTCCCTAGTTCAAGGGCTGTCCAAAGCAGAGCATTTGCAGCTCCTCTCAGCTTAGCAGTTTTACCCAACAGCCAAGTTGGTGTTTTATAACACCAGCGCCTTCTGAAGAGCAGCAGTGAGCACGCACCTCGGGGCTCATCCTTCCAGAAACAGCACTTGTGGTGCTAATAAGGCTACATCACATGAGCAGAAAGCACAACCATGGTGGTGTCCACAGGCCACACATCCCTCTCACTGCTCACATCACCACCACCACACACAAACCCAGGGAACCTTCATTTTCTCCACTTGTTTGCCAGGGAGCTCATTTGTTAGCACTTTCAGAGGGCTGTGGATGAGCTCCCTTTAGAAGAGCCTACCAGAGACCTCTGCAGGGCCTGGGTTCTGGCCAAAGCTTCACATTCACAGGACCAAAGACCTGCCTTTCCTTCTTCACACACACTCTCTGCCACCACCCCAGCAGCTCCTGCCACTTACCTGTGAGTCTCATCATCTGTCAGCCACAGCAACTCAACAGCTCAGCAGAGATGCAGTCCTCTGGTTCACAGAAGATTCCAAGGTGCACAAGAAGAAACAAGACTTCCTTTCCAACAGCACAAATTCACCATGCTGGTATGAAAACTGCTCCAACAGCCACCACCTCACACCAACAACCTTGGCTCCCTCTGCACAGCACAGCCCAACCTCTCCTCACACCTAACAACTCCCAAATGAGCAACAGCTGAGGGCTCCACCACCCCCACCTCCCCTGCCATCAACCTCAT
This sequence comes from Phoeniculus purpureus, assembly GCA_028565055.1. Classification (NCBI taxonomy): domain Eukaryota; kingdom Metazoa; phylum Chordata; class Aves; order Bucerotiformes; family Phoeniculidae; genus Phoeniculus; species Phoeniculus purpureus. The sequence continues at coordinate 5,071,604 of JAOXOE010000506.1, forward strand.
GAGCTTCAGCTGAGGGTTCCACTACCCCAACCTCCCCTGCCATCAACCTCATGAGCTTCAGCTGAGGGTTCCACCACCTCCACCTCTCCTGCATCAGCCAGAGGAGCTTCAGCTGTGTCTATTTGGCAGCAAGGAGCTAGTCATGGAGAGCCACAGCACATAGCCCAGGGCACTGGGCAGAACCCATAAACCCACATTTCAGTTCATTTAAATAGATTCTGCTAAAGGGCCTCTTACAGGAGCAGTCACCTAGGTCTTTGCCAACTGCTACCATTCTATGATTCCATGGTTTCCTCTGCTGTCAACAATTATCCCTTGGGACTCAGATTTTCCCTCCCAGAGCCAATCCACCACACTAGGCTGTACTAATGAGTCCTAGCATCCCCAATGCAAAAATGAGAGCATCCCTGTGACCAGAGACACTCACAAACTACTGCCTTGGGCTTACCACAGCTTCTAAGCGGGTTGCAGTGATATTTAAAACATGCTCAATGGGCAGAAAACAAACAGGAACGGGCTATCAAAATGTTTTGCAAATGTAGGCATGTGATGGGCAATGCAATGGCCTGAGGAGTCACCATGATAAGAGTCACAGCATCGTGGAATCGCAGAACATCAGGGATTGGAAGGGAAGTCAAAAGACCATCCAGCCCAATCCCCCTGCCAGAGCAGGATCCCCTAGATCCAGTCACACAGGAACATGTCCAGGCGGGTATTAAACATCACCAGAGAAGGAGACTCCACAACCTCAACTGCTATTGACCTCTACGGAATAATCAGCCTGCCTGAGCTGTTTGATCATTTCATTCCCATTTTTGAAGAAAGCAAAGCTTGTTTTGCCAGCTCAGCTGCTGAACCAATCCAAGACATATGCACACACACACAAAACACAACACACACACACAGAGACACCCCCACCAGAGACAAGCCGACATTTTCCAAACCTACCAAACTTCCCCCCCACAAACACGTGAGTTTATCCTGAGTGTGGGCGAGTTCTCATTTCACTGAGACAACTTGCTGGTGAAGATGGCTAAACAGTCAGTGGGGAAACTAAAACCACTAAAAATCAGCTCACTGAAGGATTTCTGAGGTCCTAGGTTTGACAGGCACTGGAATGGGCTACCCAGGGTGGTGGTTGGGTCCCCAGCCCTGGAGGTGTTTAGATGTGGTGTTGGGGGATCTGGTTTCGGGGTGACCTTGTAGAGCAGGGTTGATGGTTGGACTCTATGATCCAAGGGGTCTTTTCCAACTAGAATGACTCTGTGCTAATGCACAGTTCATCCTTGCAGTTCACCGCTCTGGTAGAGCTCTGCAAGCCACAAGTTCAAGGAGGATTGGACATAGGGGATCCTGCTGTGGCAGGGGGATTGGACTGGATGATCTTTCGAGGTCCCTTCCAATCCCTAATGTTCTGTGATTCGTTGTGTGTGTAAAACCTGCGTCTGCTGAGACCACCAGGATGCTCAGTGGTCCCTGCTGCCCGGCGGTGACTCAGGCAGGCGGGGACAGGCTGAGAGGAGGTTTCACGCAGGATGCGCTCACCGGCTTGCTAAGGATTTACAACAGCTTGCACACATCCCTCGTGCCCCACAAAACCAGGAAACGATGAGGTCAGTTCCTGAGACGGCGGCCACAGGGCTGCAAAAAGAAGTGGCAATAGCCAAGCTGATATTATCCTAAGAGCTCCTGTTGAGGGCTGTGCTTGCTGGCAGCAGCGCAGCTGCGTTGCTCATGTCTGGGAGTGTTGGGAATGACAAATTTTCTGCCATGAAAACCCAGCCTGAGCCAATATGCAGAAGGAAGAGAGGGGCTACAGGTACAGGAGAAGTACCTGGAGAAGACAGTGCCACAGAGCAGAGGGTAGGACCTGATATCCAGGTCAATCAAAGAAGTATTTGGGGGGGACTGATGCACTGAGACAAAGCAGCCATGAGATAGAAGAGCCCAGGTCACCCTTTCCCTCTCTCCATTATGTGGAACAAGAAGCTGGTCAAGGTGAGCAGGGAGAGCGAAAGAGGGAAGGAAATGCATCGTGGAGCTCCCTCAGAGTGAGCAAGCATCGGTTTGCTATCGGGGGGCGAAGCAATCACTGAAAACTCCTTTGTGCTTGTGGCATTTTGTCACAATGAATATTTCATCAGGACAAAGCACGCCTGGTGGCTTGCAAATGTGTTCCCCCACCAGAGGGCTGCTCAAGAGCCTCCATCTAAACAGGAGGGCTGCACAAAGGGGACTACAACATCGGGTCACGGTTCCACTCTAGGTCCCTCCTGTAGGCAGCTAAACCCTTGACCACCCACTTGAAGATTTGACTGACTGGCCAGCAGTGCTACAAGCACCAGATGCATAGCCAAAACAGGAACTTCCTTCTGCCTGAGCACTGCCAAGACCCAGAAATACCTTTTCTTTGGCTGAAACAAGGATGTCGGTGCCTGGTTTAGTTGTGAAAGCCCTCTGTGAATGTTCATCTGCAAGCATGAAGTTTGGGAGACTGATTGCTCTTGAAGGGAAGTCCTCAGGAAGCTTCAGTTCACTGACACACCTCCTTCATCCCTCTGGCTGCACCATGGGGAAAGTGGCACCCTGGGCAGAGCCAAGGTTAACGTTGTCCTGCAGAACTAGATACAGCTGTGGGGATCAAACACCACTATTCCCAGCGATCACCATCCAAATCTGGCCACAGCGGCTGCTTTCGACTCCAACAGATCAGTGCCAGCTTTTCACATCCATCAGCAGCATCCAGCCTTTTCAACCCAGGATCTTCAGAAACATGAGTCGCTCGTTGTCCTCCTGCTGTCCTGAAACGCATCCAGCCCTGAACCTCCCAGCACTGCTGAGAGCAAACAGCACGTGGCCGCGGCCAGCAAAACCATATCTGCCAACACCAGCCAGGCTGCATCCTGTGCCAAGGACAGCCACTGGACTGAGGCTATCCTGGGCTTGAGGACTCTGCTGGGACCTCCGCGTTTTCTAGGCTTTCTGAGAAACCCACTCAGCAAATCTGTCAGCACAGGACGGATACCACGACTGCAGAGGCTCCTGGGGATCACCGGCACCTCCCTAGAGAAGGGTACATTTGGGGCTGCCTTTTTGCTTCCTCTCATCCCTTTCCTGGCATTAGAGACGAAGGGAAGGATCTTCTCCAGTTAAAAAGTGTGTTAAAAGCCAGAACTGATCTTTTCTCTCAGGCTCACGTCTTTCCCAGGAGCACATAAACCTCAATCATTCTGACATTTTCATTGATCCCAATGAAAGGACAAATTAAAAGCTGATCATTAATTCACAGGCTCCCTCTTCCCCTCTGTCACGGAAGAACATTGGCGTATTTATGTCAGGTATTCACTCTGGGCTCCGTCCCCGAATGCGCTGTTATGCCCTGGAAGTTTAAGAAAACCAAAGCACGGGGACTTAATTGGGAATTACCTGGACTGCTCCAGATCCTGCTGGAGGGCTCCATTCTACCTTCCCAAAGAATTAACCCTACGATCCCTCTTGTGCCAGTTGGGCTCTGTTTTGAATTCACAGGAAGCTTCCAAAGGAAGACCTTTGGAAAGGTTAAAGGGCCTAAGGACCCTTTAACTCTTTTGCCTGCTGCAGTCCGTTGAGGTTTCATCTCAGTGGCTTGCAATCACCTTGTGCAAAGCAGCTTCCCTGCAGCATTAGACCTGACAGAGAGGTGGCCTGAAAGCTTCCTCAGCCCCAAACTGTTAATGGGAGAAGAGATCTCAGCCTAGCTGGGGCTTCAGCAGATACAAAGACGTGCAACCACATTGCAAACAGCTCCAGTAGCTGTGTCCAGCAAGTGTGAGTCATAGAATCATAGGATCATTCCAGTTGGAAAAGACCTTTGAGAAAATAAAGTCGAACCACCAACCCTACTCTACAAGTTCACTCGTAAACCAGGTCCCCCAACACTACATCTAAGCGACTTTTAAACTCATTCAGGGATGGGGAGTCAACCACCACCCTGGGCAGCCCGTTCCAGAGCCTGATCACTCTCTCCAGGAAGAATTTCTTCCTGATATCCAGTCTAAGCCTCCCTTGTTGAAGCTTGAAGCCCTTCCCTCTGCTTCTGTCACCAATTACCTGTGAGAAGAGACCAGCACCAACATCTCTATAGTGTCCTTTCAGATAGTTGTAGAGAGCGATGAAGACTCATCTTAGGCTCTTCTTCCTCAAACCAAACAGCCTCAAAAGCCCCGACAAAGGACAACAGCTCATGCTCCAAACTATCTTGCCTAACTGCTCCCCAAGTCTCCACTTGGCCAGCAAGGAGGAAGAAAAGCTGGAGTGGGGTGAACTCCTGACTTGTTTGGCCTTGGAGGCTGCATCTGCTTGTGCAAACACTTCACCACCTCAGCCCAATGCTGTTCGAGCTGTTCCACCAATATCTCATCCTCCATGAGCTGGACTAATAAACAGCATCATCTCTCCTTTCCAGACCTCACAACTCTGCTTGTGGCTCTGCATTTGCGTGGGGTTTCCAGGTGGAAAACATGGGGTGTGCTGAAGACCTCAGAGCTGTAGCAGGAGAAGGTCAAATAAATTAGACAAAGTCACAGAGGCAGTCAGGAGAGCAGCAGTTAAGAGCGGCTGCGGTCTGTCCTAGCCCTGTGCCTTAACTGCAGCCATCCCTCTGCTTGCATCTCGTTTTATCCTCTAAATGCTGGAGGCTGTTTAGTGTCTTTTTTTTTCCCCTGTTCAAATATTTTACAGCTGCACTGAAAAGAGAGCTGCAAACAGTAGGGGAGAATCTCTCACGGCCTGAATACAATGAAGCACGTAAGTGCGAGGGATTGCTCCTTACAATGCTTGAATCAAAGATAAACATGAAAAGAGCTGCCTCCTTGGAGCATAAAACAGAGGAAGACACCATTCCCAAGGGGAGCAGTAATGTCTTTACGAAATAAACCAGCCACCTCCGAGGTCACAGCGACGTGGGGAAGAATATTTTTCCAGCTGACAACTCACCTGAATCTCAAATCCAGGCGATTTGCTGACAAACAGCTTTTGAGGTCGACATTGGGATGCAGCACTTGCTGCAGACCCTTTTCCAAGGACCCCAAAGCACTCTGCAGTTGTTAACTAAGGAAATGTCACAGAACATCAGGGATTAGAAGGGACCTCAAAAGATCATCCAGTCCAATCCCCCCAGCCAGAGCAGAAATGTCACAGCATCCCTAGATGCTGGCTAGAAAGCTCTGGTCCTTAAAATGACACCCTGCACGTATTGGGCGGATCACAGAATTGTAGAATCATTCCGGTTGGAAAAGACCCTTGGTATCATCCAGTCCAACCACCAACCCTACTCTACAAAGTCACCCCTAAACCAGATCCCTCAACACTACATCTGCGTGACTTTTAAACACATCCAGGGATGGGAACTCAACCACCGCCCTGGGCAGCCCATTCCACTGCCTGACCACTCTCTCCAGGAAGAATTTCTTCCTGATGGCCAGTCTAACCCTCCCCTGTTGAAGCTTGAAGCTCTTCCCTCTGCTTCTGTCACTAATGACCTGTGAGACAAGACCAGCACCAACATCTCTACACTGTCCTTTCAGATAGTTGTAGAGAGCGATGAGGTCTCTCCTCAGCCTTCTCTTCCTCAAACCAAACAGCCCCAACTCCCTCCATCTCTTCCCATCACATTTATTCTTCTCCCATGCTTCTTTACCCTCAAGAGACAGAGAAGGAACAAAACAATTTCACTGTATTGATGGCAAATTCATGGTTCTTGTGAGATATTTATCAGCCCAACACACCAGGCACAGACAACCCTCTCCCCTAGTTAAGCCATAAAACCAGGTGAGACCAGCTCCTCACATGCTGCAACACAGAAGGAGGTTGCGGGGAGACCTTATTGCTCTTTACAACTACTTGCAAGGAGGTTGTATAGAGGTGGGGAGTTGGTCTCTATTCCCAAGTCACTAGTGACAGGACAAGAGGAGATGGCCTCAAGTTGTGCTGGGGAGGTTCAGATTAGACATCAGGAAAAATTTCTTCACTGACAAAGTGGCCAGGGATTGGAACAGGCTGCCCAGGGAGGGAGTGGAGCCACCGTCCCTTGAGGGGTTCAAAAAATGAGTAGATGTGGCACTAGGAAACAAGGTTTGGTGGGCAGAGTGGAGTTGGGTTGATGGTTGGACTTGGAGGTCTTTACCAACCTTTACGATTCCAAGAGAAGTTTTTCACGCATGGGGTCTGCCAAGCACTTGATCCCGAGAAGCAACAGACTGGCTTTGTGCCCTTTCTATGCAGAAGTACCCTACTGGGCTGGAGTGAGCTACTGGGCCAGAAGTTCTCATATTCTCTGGCTGGAAACTCAGTTTTGCTTAAATGGGTCCATTTCAGAGGTGACCTGGAACTGCGCGCACGTCACAGGTACCACTGGTCACAAAGAGCACTGGGGACATTCAGCCCCAAAACACACACTGACCCAATATTTAAAGCAAAGCAGCTCCCTAAAGGCAGCAAACTCAGTTGCTGGAGGCCACCTATCTGGGCTGCTCCAGGCAGCCAGGTTCCTAAGCAAACAAGCACGGGGCTGGGGGAGCAGAAAGGATTTTGCATGGTTCATGTGTCAGACAGAGCTCAGAAAGGTCAATCAGTTTTGCAGCAGGAGCCAAAGGAGAGGGACAACTGCAGCTGAATAGGAGGAAAGGGGGAAGGGGAGAAGGAATCTATGGCCATGCTAAACCCTTTGTAAACAAACTTCAGGGCCACACCGCAGATGAAAGAGCAGCGAGCGGGATGCAGTCCTTCAGCACAAAGCAGGAGTCACTCCAGGGAAAGAGCGGAAGTCACACTGGCACAAGCAGGAGGAGACTCTCCCCCTCCTGCTCCCAAACAATAGCCCTGGGCCCCCAAACACAATTCCCCCTCCCACACAGAAGCAGCTCACAGTGGCGTGGCTGAGCATCTCTGGTGCTGGAGGATCATTGAGCCTCCAAGTAGCCGTCCCCACCTGGGTTTGGGAAGGGACAGTGGGTGCAGAGGAGAGGGCGACGGTTTCACCTCCAGCTTCTGGATTTGCTTTGTTCCTTCCTCACGGACCACGTGCGCTCACATGGGCAGCCACTCTGCCTGGGCAGGAAGGAGTGGTTGTCCCAAAAGGAGAGGAGCAGCGACACGGACCGCAGCTCGCTGACAGCACAGTGAGCCACAAGCCGCTTCGTGCACCCTTTTGCACTAGCTATTAGCTGGAGGGAGCATCGCTCTTCCTGCTCTCCCGCCAGCAAGGCCTCTCATTGTTTACTCTCCCCAGCGGTCCAGGCGCTCCCATTAATGTGCTGTGATTGAGGACTTTGGAGAGGATGGGGTTTGGGGTTAGCTCCCAGCTCCCTTCTGAGAGCTGTTTACTCTGTAGTGGTGCCCATGGCCCACTGAAGACACTGCTCCTCCACCCCTGCTGGGTCCATCTGCTTCGTCTGCCTGTTTTCCTGCTGCCACCGGCAGGCAGCTGGCCCGCGCGGTTCAGCTAGCTGTTCGTAAACCCCTGGAGGAAAACATAAAATTAACCCTCTAAAGAAGGGGGCTGGGTAGGATGGGGAGGAAAGCGAGAGCCAAGCGGCTCTGCCCACCAACGCCGCTCCCCCTCCACAGCCACGGGCTCTCCTGCTGCACAAGCGAAGCCTGCAAGGACAGGCGTCGGCACGGGGCCAAGCGCTGGCTGACGTCAGGATGCTGCTGGCAGCAGGTGAGGCTTTGGATGGGTTTTCCATCTTGTTTTGTAGGGTTTTTTACCTGCAGTGACCAGCGTGAAAGCAGAAGGTTTTAGCTCTTCTCGGGTCTTGATGTGCCTGCTCCAGGGCACGAGCAAGACAAGAGGGTTTTGGACCCCACTTCTCCTGGTGTTGATGGTGTGCCACGGAATTCCACTGGTTTCCTGGCTCCTGACATCTTGCACAAGCCACCGTAAGGTGCCCGTCCTTTCTTTCAACACAAGAACAGGACTGTGATCACAGCCATGGGGCTGGCTCTGCTCCCGCATGCTGTCACCCCAACTGCCCCTGCCAAAGCACTGCATGTTGGTTGTAGCCAGTGGTCCTGGTGTCAGGACTCCAACGGAGGTTTAAGGAGAGCTGTGACCAGAGCTGGTGCAAGGCATGGGGTCACGGTCCTTGAGAACAGAGATATCCCCATTTATTCCTTTAGAAGAATCTGGCTCTGCATCCTCCCATAAACCAGATCCTTGGCAGTTTTAGGGAGGGACAAGTTATCTCTGTGGTTGGGAGCATCAACAGACACACCAGTGCTCCCAGTCACCCCCAGAACGCATTAGCCAGCAGCCTCAGAGGTCACCCACTGACCCATGGGGACTCTCTGTGGCAGAGCCAAAGATCACAGTGAGGTACCAGCTACATCCTGACCCTGCACGGAAGGAAGGAGACATCTGTCCTAAAGCTGGAGCAGTGCCTGGAGAGTCCAACCTCCTGTGAGGAACCTGACCTTCGACTATGGTGAGGGGCTCCAGGCTCCTCTCTGGCCACCACAGCCTCTGCTTCAAGCATCCGAACCCCAAATCCTTCTACACAGCGCTCCCTTGGCCACAGATTGGCTCAATTTAGGAAGTGTTTAGCCACCAAGCAATAAGAGAGCTAATGAGTTAGCATGCCCCTGTGCCCACGCTCCCACCAGGCAAACACAACCGGACGGACAAATGCACGGGTGCCTGTGTTTCATGTGCAAACAGACACCCCACAGCACCCTACAACCGGAGGCTATTCACACTGAGTCTTCCCCAATGCCCCCGTCTCGTTCCAGGAGCCATTCCTGGTTTGCCTCTGCCCTTTCTCAGATCTGCAGGCGCGAACGCGATGCGCTCCTCTTCACACACATCACTTTCAGCTAATAGGAGAAGGAAGTGGAACCAGAAGTTAGCTACAGTTGTCAAGCCAATGTTATACACCGGGGGAACCCACAAAAGTTGCTAATCCCCAGGGACAACCGCAAGCCCACATGCACGCAGACGCCTATTGATAAACGTCTATACAGGATCTAGCATCCCCCCGAGACCTCAGCTACCAAGGCTGCTCCCTGGGGAGTCTTCAAAGCATCTTTTATCCCCCTTCACACCACCCACTAGATCCGCTGAACGCGGACTGTCACTGCGTGATGAGACCTCTCCTGGCAGGGGCAGCGGGCTGTGCTGGCTGGCACAGGTCGAGCAGATGCTGGTGCACATCAGCACCTCAAGATCTCACGTGTGCACCCCACTGCTTGCCGGGGCCACAAACCTCACTGCAGACTGTGTCCCCTCTGCCTGTGGCCCTCTGGACAACAGCTAGGCAAGCAGAGCTGCACTATCTGACACAGTTGCCCTTCCATCCCTCTCTCCTCTGAGGGCTGACATTAGACAGAGACGCTCCGGTGCCTTCAGCCAGCAAATAGATCCCCCTCATTGTTTGAGACTGTATTTATAACAGTCAAAGTCTCTGTAAATTACAATTATGGGGACGTTCTGCTGTTGGTCTGGGTCCATTAGAGACAGTTATTTTTGTTACTCTCATTTCCTCTCTCTTCTTCCAAGTAATAGGCTTTGCCGGGGCCGGTTCCATTCTGCTGCCCATTGGAAATAGCTGCGGGTGGGAGAGGCTGAGGATATTCACATCCCAAAGCCTTTGGCTGTACAGCAAGGAGAGAAAATGCCACCTGCTACCTGATAAGGACTAATTTCCTGATAGGAGAAGCCGGTTGCTAAACATCTGGCCTGACAGGCTAGTGAGACGGTCTCCAGCAGAGCTGGAGAAGGCAAAGAATCTGCATGTGCTGGGCTGGAGACCCTGGCCATGGTTCAGCAGTACCAGGCTGCCCGTGGTGATAGCGACAACACAAAACCCCTGATTTATTCTAAAGCTCTGCTTACCAGAATCCTCTGCAAACAGCATGCAGGGGGCACATCAGTGCCTGTGTGCAGGGGATACATCCCCACGAGGAGTGTTTTGTGCAAGTCAGGACCTCAAGCTGCAGGGGACTGCAGGAGTTTAGCCCAGTTGCCACCTCCCAGCTGTGCATGTCCAGGTGTTTCCTGTAGCACCCCATGGCTGAGGGGGTAACAGCCACTCATTACAGAACCACAGAATCACAGAACATTAGGGATTGGAAGGGACCTTGAAAGATCATCCAGTCCAATCCCCCTGCCAGAGCAGGAT